>CM031890.1:11223135-11459097 GCA_018691285.1 Cucurbita argyrosperma subsp. sororia | reverse complement strand
ACCTACTCCGATCCCCCGGTACTCATCTGTTCTTCCTTCCTCTTGCTCGACATGCGTGCCATACCCTTGTGCCTGTAGGTTGACTCGCATCACAGGTCCACTATGTTGTAGTTGGAACCTTGTCATCACGGCGTCGGCCTCTTCGTGTGGTGATGGGAGATTGCCGGCACTTGGCGGAGGCATGGAGTGAGTGGCGAGCCTGCTCAGGATGGACCCCCCGTATGAGTTTTATTTTCGCGCTTTGCATTTTCTTCTACTTGAAACCTGATACCTTGCGTTGTTAGAAGTAGTCGACGCTCTATAACCACTTGAGCTATATTCAACTTGATTGTTGATAAGGTTTGGCTCCTCCGCAATGATATATCACGATGGCTTCAACTGGGGCTATGATACCAACTTGTTGTTTTTCGACAATCGGCAAGGATAATCGTCCTTTTCGTGAGAGGAAATCGTTTTACTGGAAGTTGGTTGGAAGAAAATAAACTGTCGAAAATACATAGAGAGAGATTTGCTGAATGACTTTCGCTTAAAATTAGGTGTTGAAATCTTCTGAACATATTTACCCTATTTAAATATCTAACTTATGCCTAAAAATGATTGGAGAGTGGCCAACTAAATCTGTGCCACTTCCTACAAAATTGCCATCTAAAATTTTTGTAATCCATTCGACGTGTTTGTCAAATGGTTCAAACGAATGATATTCAATCAACGAATGAAAAAGTGTAAATCTAAATAAAGAACACCTCAGGTTTTATCTAACATAGTACGAGCTATGCAATAGAGGTTTGGAAAGAGTTCGTGGAAGATTGGTGAGGGTGTCATGGTTGTTGTACGTAGCCACAAAAAATTCAGAACCTTATACACTACTGTAGAGTGTATAACACATGACTGCTGCTCGCTGAGAGTGCTTTCAATTCAAGTCTATGGCAGAATAGATTTGGACATATGGCGTCAAAGGAATGACGATGTTGACTGCGAAAGGAGCTTTAGAAAGCTTAAAATCTGTTGATATGGGTCCTTTGTGAGAGCTGTGGTATGGGCCAAACAGAAATGAGTTAGTTTTCATAAAGGCTGTCAAGAACCGAAGAAAGTGCGGTTGGAAGTTCATAATACAGACGTTTGGGGACCATCTCCAGTTTCATCACTTGGTGGATCAAGGTAGTACGTCACCTTCATCGATGACTTCAGTCAGGAGGTCATGAGTTTACTTTCTGAAACACAAGTCAGATGTGTTTGCCACCTTTAAAAAGCGGAAAGCTGAAGTTGAAAATCAGACCGGCTTGAAGATCAAATGCTTGAGGTCTGACAATGGAGGAGAGTACACAAATCAAAGTTTAAAACATTTTGGTTTTTGTGCAGCGGAGGAATTAGATTAATAAGAAAACAATTTCCGTAGGCAAAACAAAATGGTATTGCATAAAGAATGAACAGAATATTGAATGAGCGAGCAAGAAGCAGGCGGATTCATTCTGGACTATTAAAGACATTCTGAGCTGATGTTGTGAACACAACAACATATTTGATTAATAGAGAACCGTCAGTATCCTTGAAATAAAATTGCCCGAAGAAGTATGGACAGGAAAAGAACTCAAGTACTCTCACTTGAGAACTTTTTGCACTTGAGAACTTTTGGTTGTACTGTGTATGTTCATGTTGGTCCAAAGAAGAGAGATAAGCTTGATGCTAAGGCTATGAAATGCTACTTCATAGGCTATGGCTCTGATATGTTTTGGGTACAGATTTTGGGATGACAAGAATAGGAAAATCCTAAGACTGCGATGTGACCTTTGATGAAAATGTCTTGTACAAGAACAAAGAAAAGATAAACTCTGAAAACTACGAAGCAAGTGGAAGTTGAGCTTGAGTGGTAGGAAAATTCCCCCAGTGATGTTACAGTAGAAGCTCAAGAAACTCCTGATCTTGTTGCTCAAGAACCAGACGTGGAGCAAGTTACATCTGAGCAAGTGTTGAGGAGATAATCTAGAACTATTAGAGCACTAGATAGATATTCACCCTCATTAAATTATCTGTTGCTGACTGACGAAGGAGAACCAGAGTCCTTTGATGAGGCCCTACAAGTGGAAGATTCAACCATGTGGGAGCGCCATGGATGATGAGATGAGCTCACTTGAAAATAATAATACATGGGTGCTGACTGAGTTATCTACAGGTTAGAGAGCTCTGTTGAACAAATAGGTGTTCAGAATCAAGGCTGAACCAGATGGCAGAAGAAGTTTAAGGGCTCGGTTAGTATTAAAGGATATTCACAAAGAAAAGGCATTGATTGTGGTGAGATCTTTTCTCCTATTGTAAATTAACTACTATCTGAATTCTGCTGAATATTGTTGCATCAGAGAATTTGTACCTCAAGCAAATGGATGTAAAAACGGCGTTTTTACATGGGGATCTAGATTAGAAGATCTATATGCAACAATCAGAAAGGTTTGCAGCCCCCCAGGCAAGGAGCACATGGTGTGTAAGCTCAATAAGAGCTTGTATGGACTAAAACAAGCACCGAGACAATGGTACAAGAAGTTTGACTTCTTCATGTGCAAGAGTGGTTTTCACAGGAGTGAAAAGGATCAGTGTTGTTTACCTCAAGAAATACATTGATTCTTATGTGTTTCTACTCCTATATGTGGATGAGATACTGATTGCTGGATCAAGTATGAGGGAGATAAACCACGTGAAGGAAAACTTGTCTTCAGTATTTGAGTGCAGCGAAACAGATTCTTGGGATGAGAATTTCTTGCGATAAATCTGCTGGCACATTAAATCTATCCCAAGAGCATACATTGAGAAGGTGTTGTCCAAATTCAAGATGAATGATGCTAAACCTAGGACTACTCTAAGACAGTTGAGGAACGTGAGCACATGGCATTAGTCCGTAACGCTTCTGCAGTTGGGGGTTTGATGTATGCTATGGTCTGCACAAGACCTAATATAACACATGCAGTGGGAGTTGTTAGTAAGTACATAGAAATCTAGGGAAAGAACATTGGGAAGCTGTGAACTGGCTTCCGAGATATCTAAGAGGTACATCCAATACTTCACTTTGTTATGGCAATGACAAAGTAGTTCTGCATGATTTTGTAGATGCTGATCTGAGTGGAGATGTAGACTCTAGCAAGAGCACATCTGGATATATCTACACTATAGATGAAACAACAGTGAGTTGGATGTCCAAGCTTCAGAAATGCGTTGCTCTTTCATCTACTGAGGCTGAGTACGTGGCAATAGTTGAAGCTAGAAAGGAGATGATATGGATGACAGACTATCTAGAAGAATTAGGCATGAAGCAGTGCAAAAAGATTCTTTATACAGATAGTCAGGAGTGCCATACAGTTGGTGAAAAACTCAGTCTATCATTCAAGGACAAAACACATTAGAAGGCGATAACCATTTCACTTGCAGGTTAGTGGAAGAAGGTGATATGTGTTTGGAGAAGACAGAGGGTGCAAATAATCCAACAGACATGTTGACAAAATGTGTTGATGTTGGAAAATTGAGGTTATGCAAAGCCTTAATTGATATGGTGCAGTGATCGTTTGAGAATGAAATTCTTGGTTGACTGGATCAATCTCCAAGTGAGAGAATTGTTAGGTTATGGAGCCTGCTACTTATTTATAACCTTGGTCAACGGTTATACATAGTAAAACTATATCTGGTAAAGTTATATATGGTAAATAGCTATTTATAATATATGATTAAATCTGGTAAAGCTATATATAGTAAACTCAACCATATATATCACTAGTAGATAGAGCTTTCAGAGCTTTCAAAAAGTACTTTCTATATTCTCTGTACTCTCTTACTGTACATAGTCATCAATACAAAACTTTTAGCCAATATTCTCCTTGCATTTTCTCTATCCTGTTCTTTGTGTTCATCTAGATCGAGTGTGTATATTGTTGAGCGATCCTAACAAGTTTCCCCTTCTACTTCTTGGTTAGACATTCTCACTAGAGCTAAGGCAGCATTGTCGCTGAGCGACGATCCCTCTTCATGGGTTAGACATATTCTCGCTGAAGCCAAGGCAGCATTGCCACTGAGCGATGATTCCTCTGCAGTTTTTGATGGCCAAAAAGTGTTTCTCTACGCCTCCTCCGAACCAGGTTGTCGACATCTTCACGAAAAGTGTTTCTCGACCTCTCTTTGAATTTTTCAGATCCAAGCTTCACGTTCGTTCAAATTCGATGCTCAGCTTGTCGGAGGTGTTAAGGATATTTAATACTAAATTATAGTTTACCATATATATTATATTTGATATTTTATTATAAGGAAAATATGCCTTGTTACCGTAGGTATGTTATTTCCATTTATTACTCTTTCCATATCTTTGTAATTTATTTGATTATAAATAGATAACTTTCACATCATTTAGGTGCGGTGGATTAAGAAAAACATTCTCACTTCTCGAACAACAACCTTAAGGTATCGAAATTAATAGACACAAGCTATCGTGTTGTTGTCTACCAAACCTGGCTTGGATGTCATTGCAATTTCATGTTGGAAATATTTAGTGGCCGGCAATAGTTTTTGTTATGTCCTTTTAGGGAAGTTCGAGAAATCATAAAGAGTAAGATAGATAAAACTAGGGTTCATATGATTAGAGAGTCCAACCAATTCAAATCATTCCACTCAAACTAGGGGTTCATAAAACCAGGGGAAGTTAGACCTTTTCAATTTGAGTAAGTTGATATTTGAGTTTTATGAGATTCTAGTCCGTAATATAACACATAAGGTAGATAAGTATGATTTTTTTAAAAATAATTATAAAAAAAAAAAACAACCCGACAACCCAACATTAAACTAAACGATTTAGTTCGGTTATGTGTTGAACTCCATTTAAGCTGCTTGGATCACCAATCTAACAAATCTACAAAACTTGGCTTGGATTTCGTTGCGATTTCATTCGGGCAATACAATAGTTGCTATGTCCTTTTAGGTAAGTTCCAAAAATCATACACACTAAGATAGATAAACTAGGAATACGTAAGACCAGAGAATCCAACTAATTCTGATTATCCAATTCAAACCATAAATGTTGGGTTGGGTTAAATTTTTTTTTGGTTTGAGTAGATTGATTTTTTTTTTTTAAATAAAAAATTTAGGTTAGTTCACTGTGTTAGACTTTTTTTTTTTTTTTTTTTGTCGGGTTAACTCAACTATCCTAAAATAGGGTTATAATCTAATAGGGTTATAATCTAACTCTGCCTGTAATGGAATAAGAAGACCAACAATAAGTTTTAAAAAAACATTATAGATTTTGGGAGAAAAATAATAATAAAATATTTAGATAAGGATAAATTACCAAAATACCCTTGAAGATATGGATAATACGAAATTGTCATTCGGCTCAAAATCAGAACCTACTCTGTACCCTGCACAAAATCCATAGAATCTCAAATCCAGAGGTTGGATCTCCTCCAAGATTGGACACAATCTAGAATGTTCATAAATTCAGCAGTTGGATCTTCTCCAAGATTGGACACAATCTAGAACGCTCTTAAATTCAGCCGTTGGATCTCCTCCAAGATTGGACACAATCTAAACGCTCTTAAATTCAGCTGTTAGATCTCCTCCAAGATTGGACACAATCTAGAACATTCATAAATTCAGTTGTTGGATCTCGTCCAAGATTGGACACAATCTAAAACGTTCATAGATTACCAAGTCCAACAATCAGAATTTAAATTAGAAGTCGATAACTTGCTGATCGGATGCTCCAACGATGCTTCAATGATAGAAGACATACCAACCATAATGAGTCCAACATGTGGGAAATGTTAACTTTTATTTATTTTTTTATTATTTTTTTTATTTTAAAAGTGGGAATGTTAACTTTTATTTTTATTCGGGTTGACCAAGACAAATAAAAATATATAAATTATATTAAGAATCTTTCGGTATTTAATTATTTATATTTTGTTTAATTTTGTTTATATTATTTTATTATTTTTAATTTCTTATTTTGTTTAGTTTACAACTTTCTAAGTCACACCCTATTGGAAGTATTTTATAGTTTATTTTTATTTTTATTATATACAACAATTTTAAACTAATTATTTAATTTGATTTTTTCTTACTTTAACCAATTCTCAAGAAATGTCGTATTTAGCTGTCATTAGTTTTATGACAATGTTGAACTATATTAATATGTTACCATTTTCACTTCTTATTTTTTTTATTGATTTTTTTTTATGTGAATAATTATAGATCGATTTGTGTTTGTTTGTGAACTTTTAATATATTTTATCTAAGATTGTATCTTAATAATTAAAAATTGTGGATAAATAAAACTTAACCCGAACCCGAACCCAACCCGAAAATAGAGAGTTGGGTTGGGTTGGATCAAAAAAATCCCTGAACCCAACTAAACCTGGATCATGTACCCCAGTGAACCCAACCAATCTTTTTTTTTTTTTTTTTTTTTTTTTTTGTTAGTTCAAAAGATTTTTCCAATCTAACCCAACCAATGTACAAACGTAAATAAAACCCGTCAATACTTTTCTTCTCAATTATGGTATTGACTCTTAAATAATTAAGATGTAATTTGTTAGTTCTTTTAAGTTACATTTTTTTTTCAAACCAATTAAATAATAATATTAAACTAATTAAACAAGTGTTCACGATGGACTCGAATCACGTTTGAAAGAAATATTTTAGAAAATGTGAGTAAAAAAAATGCGTTGAAAACAATTTAAAAGAAATCAATATTATAAGTTAAAAGTGATTAAGCAATGCCACAACTTTGATAGCATATAACTCGAGTACGAAGAATTAACAACTAGTGACATCTCCCATAGAACATTTTGGGACATTTTAGCCCTACCAAATGTAGACATGATTTTGGTGATCGATCGTACACTAAAACAAATGTTAGCCCTAGCGAATGTAGACAGGCTGGTTCGTGTCTCCTAACTGGGCCTCATAATACCAACTACCGTTTACCTATGTAGTTTTTTGCCCTCATTGAAATAACTCTGTGACCAAGGACAATTGGTATACCCCAATTCCCCTTCCCCCACACGACACGTTATGCATATAAAGCTCAACCTTATCCATACTAACCCATAAATTTGAAATTGAAGTAAAAACCAACAAGCAACGGAAAAAATTAAATCTAATTACGAGAAGAGTGTTATTCAATTTATTATGAACGGGAAAAATGGGTTTGGGATATAATTACAAATCGAAATACAAATATCCCAATATATAAAGTCTGATTTGACGCTCTGAAACGACTCCTTTTTGTTACCCTATAACTCTCGAACGCTCCTTCACCTCAACCTTGAGCATGCGAATACGTGAAAAAGGAAAGGAAAATAGTGAGCATAAAAGCACTCAATAACAACCTACTTGTAGGCTCTCATTGGATCCTTAATAAGCTTAGCATGTATCCACGGACTTTACTCTGGGCTCTAAAAGTTTGAGCCTAGTCTTTACTACAATTTGAGCATCTGGAGTGCATTGAAGTTTTGATGGATACTTTAGCTGCTCACGGAACCACTTTGGATTCGGAGAAGGGTTTTTTACCATTTTATGGCATCACAAGTCTTCTAGGGAACAAATCTCATATGAAGAGTGAACGACTTTGCGATTCTTAGACATAGGTAGCTTGCTTTGCCTAAGCAATGTGAAATTGGTGTTCTGGGTACAGACGCCACCTAATAAAATTCTCTCTCTTTAGGGACAATATTGTGTATGCTAGCCTCGAACGGGAGATTAATTGGCGAACCCTTCCCATAGGACAATCAGTTACCCAAGGTTGGGGGAGTGACCACTGTGTGTCGATTATCTATTGAATCAACTTGTGTGGCACCACGCGCCCTCTTAGGGCCGGTTTACTGTCTCAGCTCTTCCACAAGGTTAGGGCGACTAGTTGTGTTGGTGCACTACCCTAACCAACCTTGGCCTACCATCATAGTACTGGTATAAGAGTGGAAATAGTAATAGAAGATTCTCAAATTTGAAGGAAAATTGAAATCAACTACCCGAAAATCTTACCTTTTGTTCTTTCTTGATTCTGGACATAACCGAATGATTCAAAAGCCCAATATGGCTCTTTCGAGGCCACTGAGCAATTCTTGTGAACAAATTTTTATGAAATTTCGACTCCAAATGGTCCTTTGGAGTAGATATTAACTTTCTCTCTCTCAAGAATCCCTAAGAGTGTTCTTAGGATGATTGTTGTGTGAATGATATCAATAGTTTCGTGGGGACCAAGGGTTCCTAATTAGTTTTCACTGCTGCTAGATGTTTCCGTGAGCCCACATAGTATAGTCCAATGTAATAGCCCAAAAATAAATAAAGAAATAAAGAAATAAAGAAAAAATTATAAAGAAAAAATAGTTAAAATAATAATAATAATAATAATTAATTAAAATTAAAATTAAAAAAAAAAAAAAAAAAACTTTCCAAAAAAAAATTGTTGGAGAAGAAATAAAATGGGTTTGAACGATTCAGAGTTCGTCAGTTATTACGGTAAAATCCTATCTCAGATTTCCTTTTCCTTTATATTATGGTTATAAGAAATTAATTTAGGATCAAATCTTCTTCCCTATCTTACCATAATCAGATCCCAAATACAATTATTAGATTTTTGTTAATTAGATTTTTGTTAGCATTTATACTAAATAAGGTTATAAGGTTAGATTCAATAAAATTTTAGGTGTCAGATCTATAAACTAAAAGATGGTAGCCTGTACTTAAAATTGGCCAGTAATATTATAAAAACGTATTTACAAAATCAAAAAAAAAAAAAAAAAATGAGAGAGAGAGAGAGGGAGAGTGAGGAAATATTAGTTAAACAGTATTTAACCATAAAAGGAAATATCATAGGACAATAAGCTCCTTTAAATTTTTTCTAATATAAAATATCACAATTTTTATCAGACGGTAGTGAGCTCCTTTCAATTTTGTCTGACAGAAAACATCACAATTTTTATGAGAGGGCAGTTAGCTTCTTTAAATTTTGTCTAACAAACAAGATCAGAATTTTACCATGGACAATCTAAATTAGGGAAATAATTTTATAGAGTTCAAACTTGAAACTGATGTCATGAGCTCATATAGGTTGACTTGGATTTCAAAAGACGGAATCAAACTTTAATTAAAGATATATTGGTGACAATGACTTAAGCGAGCCAGGTAAGTGACCTTACTATCGACATGGTTATATTTGATGTTGACACGTGCCCTGTGGTTCTATACGTGTCATATATATTGATATGTGTGAATTGTCTGTGGATCGATATGCTTCCTATATGTTATGTTATGTTATAATATGTGGTTTCTATGATAATAATTATGGTACGATGTGCTCAAGGATATGTTTGAGATAGGGTACGATAAGGATGCACAAAACGAAATGTAACGATAGGAGTAAGATACGTTCATGAAACCTTAGAGTTAGGTTACATACCGGAGTGCTATGGATAGGAGAGATTGATGAATAATACAGTTAGGTTATGGGTAGAAAGGGATAGGTTTGTGATAGATTGATAGAACGATAGCGTTTGGCTACGTTCTTGTGACGATATGACTAAGGTACGTGTAATGATATGTCTGTGATAGTATAAGAACGTTAAGGCTATGGTAAGTTAGAGAACGATATGACTATGAAGTGTTTACGTTATGACTTGGTTATGATATGATACATTGTATGCTAGATTGTTGTGCTTAAGTATGAAATCATGTGAACGTGAATGTATGTTATTTATGCTGCTTAGTTGATGTGATATGAATGCATGCGACGATGTGTTGCCCTTGTATGATTATGGCTTGTTGTATGAGTATTGGAATGTAACTGAATGAATTGTATGACATGAAATATGGTAAATTGCATGATACATAACCCCGCTAGGAATATGTATGATATGTAACGAAATGAGAATGAGAATGATATGTAAGCATGAAAACGTGACACGGGGTTATGTTCATTAAATGATGACTGTAGGACTAGTGGGACCTCATGCATATTGTGTGATCATGCATTTGGGGGGATACCCCTATCCCATCACGAGGGTACAGACGCGTACATCCAAATGGCAGGATAACGATCGTTATGCCCTGCATAGCGCTGCCATGACGGTTTTAGTTTTAACGGGTCCTGGTGGGCCCCCAGAGCATGCCCACCGGCTAGGGACAGTGGCCCAGCGGTGTGCGAACTAGCTGGTGAGCCCATACTCGCACGTATGGGCTGCGTGTAGAGTATATGGTACACGTCCACGATTACCTGTTAGGATTACACTGTAGGGAAAACGAAACGAAACGAAACGAAATGAAAGATAGGTCCCATCATTTCATTGCATGTGATTTTTGCATTTAACCCCAATAGTGGGGTCACTTACTGAGTATTTCTTAAAATACTCAAGCCATGTGCTACTACATTTTTCAGGTTAAGGCAAGGCATTCCTGTACGGCTGACGACGACATCACAATTCGAGATCATGGCACATGCATAGGATAGTGGCATTTATTTTCTTAGACTTAGGATAGAATAGGATGTTTTAAACTTAAACGTTTATTTATTTTATTTCGAGTCTTTTGTTGTGTCATTTTAAAGATGTTTTCGAAACACGTCAGTCCATGACTGTGCTTTAAGATAAAGGTTATGTTTTATGGAATTTAAATGAAGTCTTCCGCATTCAATGTTTATGGTATGTATACAGTAGCGACCTTAAATTAAGTAGAAAATTTTGGGTCGTTACAGTCCATTAGCTGCACGTGATAAGAGAGGGGTCATGCTCCAATGAAGGAGACTATCATGGACCTAGGAGGTACTCTACACACTCCTAGGTAAGATACCATATAATCTTAGATAGCCATGCAGAGGTAGCAACTCGTAGAGAGACACTAGCCATTTACAGCTCGGTATAAGGAACTCTTAGGGTTTAAAAGAAAGAACAGAGAACCAGAATAACTCCAAGGGGATAAGACCAGAATCAGACATCCTAGAGGCAATGAGAAGCACGTGGGGATCTGTTAAGCCTAAAATGCGATGAGACCCTACAAATAGGTGGATTACTGAGTATAATTTTTATACTCATCCTTGTTTTCCTATCTTTTTTAGGTGTTCTTTGGGTGCCAGTCGAAGTGGGGGAGCGTTCGACAATTGTGTGGTGACAAACGGGTGGTTTTGGAGCATCAATCTATTTTAGTCCTATTCGAGTCTCTTTTGTGTTTCCTTTCAAAAATTTTATTCATTTTGTTAAATTTGAAATAACATTCTTTTTTTCTTTTGTTTTAATTTTAATGAATTTTTGTCTTTTATTCTACCTTGCTTTTTATTTTATTTTTATTGATTTTCTCTCTTGTCTTTTTCGTCACGGTCCGATTTTTTATGCCTAAAAAATTCGGTCGTATCAATCGATGCCCACCAGACGAGGTAGAGATAGGAAGTCTTCCTTGTCCCATCCTCGCCACTTATTTCATTCTCTATATGTGCAAAATTATCAATATAATCTTTATTAAAAATTATTTAAAAAATCCTAATAAATAAATATATTTCATAAACAAAGATATATAATTTTAAAAAATTCATAATTTAATATTACAACATAGTCTCCAACAATAAATTAAAAAATAAAAAAAATCTACTAACTTTAATTTAAATATTACAATTAAAGTCTCCAAACTAACTATTTTTTAAATACAACCAAAACTAACTATTTATATATTTCTTTTTAACATATGTCAAAAATATTATTATATTAAATGAGAATATAATCTCGTTCTCAACCCCATTCATCTAATGGAAAAAAATGTTCCTCACTCTCTCTCTCTCGTTCCCCGTCTAAACAAGAAATCCCCATCTTCAGATGGGGCGGGTCTCCACGTATAAAATAGAAATCTCTAGGGTCGAGTAAATTATTTAATAAGGGTTATTTGGGTTGAAAATTTTACGACTTGTACACGTGATTAAGTCTAAAAAAATTTCCATCCAATCTAATCCAACATAAAAAAAATTTATGCTTGAGTTGGGTTGGATTCATTATTTAATTAGAGTTATTTGAGTTAAAAAAAAAAATCAACGGGAACCAACCCAACCGAACAATTAACTTTTTTGGGTTGGATTGACCTAACCCAATCCGCACATACTCTAACTAATAATATTTTTGTTTGACAAACAAGCTCACACACATTGGAAGTCATAGAAGTAATATGCTAAGTTATTTTTTCAAGCTATCTTAGTATTTAGTACCAAAGATACATCTAACCCAATTAAAACACGGGCGAGTAAATAGGTGTGGAATCAACGTTGAACATGCCATAACACCGTGACTCTCCTTCAGGCTTTTGATTCTCATTGAATATACTCCTAATAAATCCTTCAATATAAATATTTTCCTTTCTCGGTGTCCCCTTTCCTGAGCTAATATGATTCTTGAAGTTCCGATTGTACTCCGCTGCAAGTAACGGTGTCGTAGCGTTATAATTTCCACAAGAAGGCCAACCAGTTTCCCCAAAAACAATGGCCACATCTCCAACGTTTTCCTTATCCATGGCTGCATAAAACGCATCCACTATTTCATCAAACAAGTTATTATAACTCAACATCCCATCGCGAACCAACGTGTTTTGTTCACTAAGCGTTGCATAACCCAAGCTTATATTACCACCATAAACATATTGATCATACGTATATACGCTAACCATAAGAGGAGACCCTTCTCCTCGTAAGAACTCGAGGATTCCTCTCATGTTCTCAACAATAGCCGGGTTGAATGCGCCGCTGGATGGAGGGTTTGTAACGGCCAATGCGTTGAAACCAACCAATGTGGTGAGTTTCACTTCTCCGAAGTAGTGAGCGTTGAGGAGATCTTGAAGGGATTTCATGACAGGCAATATGTTGTCGTCGAGGCCGGGGATGGCCTTGTCACCGACAACGATATAATTGATAGTGCAATCGTTAGTGTAGGGCTCGACATAGGTGTTAAACCACTCCTCAACCAAAGTCTTATTGGTCGCCATGTTTGGTAACATGTCGTTGGGGACACCGAAAGATAAGTCGATTTCTGTGCCACGAAACCCTTCTATAACATCGAGGTTTGGAACTTCCAATCGAACGCGGGAAATGTTGTATTTTCGACAGAGTTGCACCACTGACGATGGGGATGGTAAATTGTCACCTAAAAGGCCGTAGTAGGCGCCAAGAAGAACATCGTATGCTCCAACGACTAAAGACATGTCAGCCATGAAGAGTCCAATCATGTGGGAAATTTTAACCATGTTTGTGGTTGTCATTATCTATATATAAGAGATTATGAAGGGATGACGTATAATCAATCCCTCAATCCCCACCATTTTTTTTCTCTCCTTTTAACCTTCTCCAATAACTATCTTAAGGTATCGCCATCTGTTCCTAACCAAATTAGTAGACACAAACTATCCTATTTTCATGCCGACAATAGTTAGTGGTTGGGAATGTACGGTTACAATCTAACTCCTGTTTTACTATTTAAAAGTATAACGGTCATAATCCATCATATCATTTAATACATTCACATCATCTTAATATGAAATAACCTGACATCTGATATTTCACTTTTTGTTTAAAATATTTCTCGAAGTTAAATAAGTTTTAAAATCTATTAAGCAGTTTCCGTTGCATTGATTTCATGAACAATATTTTTGGTCTATAATGATCGAATTGTTGACTTTAACCATTTCAATACTTTGAGATTAACTTGGCCATGTTTTGATCCTTACCTTTTCAAAACTACATGATCAAAGAGAAATAAAAAACGGTGGCATTGAGATCAATCATTGTGTTATTACCACCTTTGTTGTTATTATTAGCACCAATTGCGAATACATTACATCCAAAAATAATAATAATAATAATAATAATTTATGAAACGGGTTTTTATCTTATGAAACAATTAAATTTACGGGCCTTAGAAAATGCATCGAAGGAAGCATGTGCATCAACTACTCCCAGTAAAGTGTTGGTCCCAAAAGGAGTTTATCACTAAAGTCAATCCAACCTCTACGGTCTTTGCAAGAATCCTATTGAGGCTTTGGTCGAAGGAACATTACAAGCTCCTCCCCACCCAGAGATAGAGGGATTGATTATTTTTCAATATGTTGATCAATTAACGTTGTCAGGCACCGGAGTTTTTGATAGCCAAGAAAAAACAGGTTGGAAAAAGAATGATTGCCGCGGTAAACTCTCTGATTCATATCATACCTAATTTAAATTCTAACCTCTTAATTAACTTAGGCCACATCAATCTTTTGGGTTGCAAGAGTCTTATTGTTCAACACGTGACAATTAATGCACCAGATGAAAGTCCCAACACTGATGGAAGTCACGTGAGTAGTTCATAAGAGATTTACATTCTCGATAATTTACATTTTCGATACACCAATCGCAACAGGAGATGATTATGTTTCTGTAGGAGACAGTAACAAGAAAATAACTATTACTAATAGTACTTCGCCTTATCCACAGTCGTTTAGTTTTATTAAATAAAAAATTCTTTACCACTTCATTTGAATTTGAGAGATCGAGAGACGAGACGATAAGGAGAGACCGATTGCCGAGGGTCGACGACGAGGAGAGATCGAGATCGAGAATGAGAGATGGAGAGGAGAGACAAAGTCTTGGACTTACGGTCAAACGGCAAACGACAGACGCTTTAAGAGAGAGATAGTACGGCAGCGGACACCAAACATGTACGGTGTCACAAGATGCAGCGACAGATAATACAACGTGGGCTTCGGTCCCGTTCAATCGTTTGGCTGAGGCTGTTGGACTTTTTTATTTTTCTTTTTCTTTTTTTATGTTTTCAGGTTGGGTCGGGTTGGGTCGGGTTGACCCAATTAATTTCTTTTGGAACTCGAACCGAACCCGAATTGGATCGGGTTCAAAAATTTGAACCCAAACCAGACATCCAATTCAACCCAACCCAACCCTTATAATTTGGGTTAGGTAGAGTTGGGTTCTCGACTTGGGTGTACCTAAGCATGTTTTTCATAATGGGCCTGAGCTACGCTATTGAAAAATTGGGTTGGGTTAAAAAAATTAGGTTCGAGATTAATTTTTTCGAAAATAAAAAATTCAAGTTTGATATTTTGTTGGTTCGGTCAACATGACCAATATGAACGTATGGTTACAATCAACGGTAAGCTATTTTGGACCAACCCGAAATTTTAGATTGGCTCGTTTAGTAACTTGAATAAAGTTCACAACTCAACCCAACTTAACCCAGGTTGAATTGTCATGATATTTGTTTTAATTATTTAAAAATATCATACTTATCTACCCTACATATTATATTAATAATTAAAATCTCATAAAACTCAAATAAACATTTCATGTGGCTAAGATGGGTTACAAATGTCAATTATTAGGTTGGGTTGAGTTCTAACTCTATTTTCGGGTTGGTCTGATTGACTCGATAAAAAAAATGTCAACACATGAACCAACCTGATTTTTTTCGATTTTCCATAAATTCAACCCAACACAAACCGAAAAAAAGTCAAACTCAACCTAACCTTAATAGTTTGGGTTAAGTAGTCCGAATTGATCAACTTCTCGAGTCATAGGACACCTCTAATAAAATTTTCTTCTTTTTGAAAGTTTCAGCTAATAATTATCTGATTGTATAAAAATCGAGCATAGAATCTTGAGAAACGTTTTTTATTATGAACAACTCGACAAGTTGAGGATTAATGTGATTGTTGATATCTCCATGTGATATTAACCTTGAATTCTTGATTGGAAGTCACATAGTCAAGAAGTCTTTGAATGTATAGCCTATCATGTTTGAATTCTATGTATCTTAATTGCACGCTCACTTTGAATTTTCACCTTTTTTGGCCTTTAATTTCATACCCTTTCTTAGTTCATAACCCAAGAGTGGGTTGGTGATCTTCTTTTTCTCTTCTTTCCCAATTCTTTTGATGAGAAAGATTTGATTTTGATCACGAAAACGACTCTCAAAATCATAAAAATTGAAATGACTGATCTAAAGTTAAAGGCGAGTTTTTAGTGAGATAATCGTTAGAGAGTCGAATTTTTTATTTTTATGTTTATCGGGACTTCCTAATTCATAGTTTTTAAATTGTAACGCTTCATGCCCAATATTCAAAATCTAGATTCGGCACATAATATTCAACATAGGTCGTTACAAATGGTATCAAAGTGCTATCATTTTCAACCAGATGTAGTTCGAAGATGAATTAAGGCGAAAACTTGTGGGCATATGACACCTAAGTAAAGTACTGGTCCATCAATAAATTTAGACGATATTTGAATGAGAACAATTTTAAAGGCAGAACGACAAAAAATGATTTAAAAAATTGAAATTTACTGCCTTGTCCATCGTTATATTGAGTGGTTGAAGTTCGTATAATATACTACATGTTCAAGCCAACGTAAGATTAGTTTTGTAAGTACCGTCCAAATCAGTACGAGCTTAGTTTAACAATAGTTTACATCAATATAAATCCCGAAACGTCCCCATTTGTTAACCTAAAAAAAAAAAAAGGTACATCTAGTGGATAGCAAAGCCACAAAAGAAAAGGAAACACCCACGTGAGTGTTTGATCATGAGAGCATCTTTTGGATATGAGAATGAGATGAAAGCGTACGACTTTATTGAAGATGAGAATGTGACTCATATTGATTCTTGGAAGATATCATAAAATAGTGATTTATACATTTTTTTAGTGACAATATGCATCAATTAGATAGTTTTAATATACCCCACAAAGATTTCATTCTTACCTCTTTTATATATCCATCATTCCCAACCATCCCTTGTCTTTATTGAAAATTGGATGAGACCAAAGAGGTTTCCAAAATATAAATTATTCCCTCGGGAGGATGAACCGTGTCTTCCTTTATCTTATGTAATAGTCCAAGCCTACTACTAGTAGATATTGTTTGCTTTGACCTGTTACGTATCGTCATTAGCCTCACGATTTTAAAATGTGATTGCTAGGGGAGGTATTCACACTCTTATAAGGAATGTTTCGTTTCCTCTCCAATCGATGTGGGATCTTACATCTTATTTTAGTGTTCTTACGAACAGTAATACGAGACAAAACTGTGAGAAATTTAGAAAACTACTAGTGCAGGTTAGTTCCGTTCCTTAGTATCAAATGAAAAAAAAGCAGATGAACTAACCTAACACTGTTTAGTTCAAAAAGCATCCCCCATCATCCTCATTGATCCTGTTTGCCGAAGAAAGAGAAGAATAAGCTAGGAAGGGGCCCGTAATTGACACGTATTCCTTCTCTTAAGATTAGAGGTTCAAATTTATGTGCTCTCATGACTATACTTTTGTTTTTTCCAAAGAGACTCGTATCAATGGAGATAGTATCTCTTACTTATATATCCTTTTTTTCTCAATTAGCCAACGTGGGACTCAAACCATCCTCCTCTAGAACAAAATACACAGTTAAGCTTCCTCTTAAACAATCATTTATCTGTCTAAAACTATCTGGACAACTCCTCTTCTTTGGAGAACTCTACCACGAATCTTCACTATGATCCTACGCCTTCGAGACTCTCAAAGACACCTTCAAGGTCACAACTTCTTGGATCTTCGCTATGACTACATCTTCAAAGTTCAAAACATTTTGTTCGACACTTAAAGCCACTAATGACTACACTTTTGAGGATTATATTGACACTAAACCTCTTAAAATTTTGGGGAAAAAAAACTACTCTCGAGTACTAAAACAGTCAAATCTAGCTATAAAACGTCACACGACTACGAAAATCAAAACCCACAAAATTACTCTTATCCAATACAAAACGTAATATATCTAATATAAAATTCAAATCGTTAAAATTATTAGGATTAAAATGAAATGAAATCTAAAATATTTTAAGAATAAAGTAGATTTTACCAATCACAACAAAGTTAACTTATAAAACAACTATATTAGCAACTAGTGTGAGTGGAAGATGTGTTGTCATTGAGTGTTTATGCAATTAATTATTAGGCAAAGTCTCATAAGATGAAAGCCATCAGCATCAAATCTTTATGCATGATGTACTCACTAATGATGAAAACAATTTTAGTTTAAGTCCAAAAAGGCTTATCATTATCTCTTTATGATTTCATCCTAGATCAAATCATAATCATTCTTTAAAGATAATTAATTCTACACATTTTTTTATAAGCATAGCAATCTCGTGTTTCCTTTAATGACATACGAAAATTTTGTTTAAGATTTGTTTTCTGAAAATCAGAAACAAAAAATCTACAGAAATTGATATTAAACAAAATTTGTTATTTAGTTTATACGTGTAATGTTACATGGATTTGAACTTCTGATTTCGAAAAACAATGAGTACATGTGAATTGTCGTTGAGTTATACTCCGCTTTGACTATAATGACCATTTTCATATACATATTGATAAAGTTGAAAATATGTTTTGAAAACAAGTAAAAACATGTTTGGGTACTCGAAAAGCACATTAGCTCTTTTAATCCCCTTTATCTAATGGAAATGACCAAGAGCCTTCTAAATAGGGGTCTTTGCGCTGTAAACCCACCCTGAGAGGGGACGAGAAACTATGCAAGTAACTTAGTAGGTGACAAGTACATAAGATTACTACTCTAAACTCGGGGTGTTTTATGGCAACGTGGAATGGTCTGCTAGTTACCTTTCATAGATTATATTTAGATTAGTAGGTGTCGTACTATCTATAAGACTCATTGAGCTAGGTCTCAACCCAAGATATTGGTCATTCACTAGTGTGACAATGCAAGCTCATTAAATCTAAATAACAAAAAAAAAAATGTAGTTCAACCCAAAGATGAGATACTTCGAGCATTGAAATTATGGTAAAAAACCATCGAATGGAGATCAAAAAGGCAAAAACAACTCACCATGCACTTGTCACACGGCCTGTGCACACGTTCCTTCACGTGGCCACACGAAGTTACCTCTCACACGCATCTTCTTTTTCTTTTGAATTTTGGAGTTAGGTAACAAGAGTTCGATCTCCTATGAAGGCACCTGCATATGAATTTCAAACACCAAAATTTTCAAAGTTCTAAAATTTCTTTCGGAAATTGTGATCTTTCCTAATTTCTCCCGACTTTCATAATCCATTCAACTGGGTTCCTTCATCAAATTTAAGAAATCAAGACTAGAAATTTATTTAAATTCTATTAAATTTAAATTTTAAGACTAAAAATTTATTTTTTTTATTACTATTTTATGGAACTTATACTCTAGCCGGCACGACAGTCATACAATCAATTTATATAATACGTCATATATTTGTAGACCCCATTTAGCACTAGTGGAGGCGTGACTTTAAAAGTATTAAATGAATTCCACTATTCATAGTACTATTAAGAAATATACAACAAGTGTTAAAATAATAATAAGTTATATTGCTATGACACATGTCTAGGATCCTAATCCGAATTTTATGGCCTTTATATTCTTCTGCATCTTCTACGACATTTTGTCCTCACTCACACGCTTTCTAGGAAAATTCTCGAGAGATCACTCACTATAGAGTTATTCCAATTGAATTACGCGTACTGAAAAGAAAGGTGCACCGACACCTTTTTGGTATAGTATTATCAAGATTACTCTCATTTTGATATGATTTCAGTTATTCAGGTATCTTTCCCTTTGCTCAATTGTCACATTCCGCCATCTTATTCGGAGAAGTAAGGCTCTGATACCACCTATAACGCTCCATGCCCAAGATTTGAATTTTGGAATTGACACCTTTGTGCCCCAACATTCTCCTACAATCGGGGCACATTACTTATCACGTCTAAAAGTGGGTCATTTCAACGTGCTATGTCTTTACTTACATTAGATTATGGAGTCGGCCGCTTACTTATTTATAGCGTTATATATGGTAAATGACATATTATACATATATATATATGGTAAATAAAGTTATATATATGGTAAATAAAGTTATATATGGTAGATAGTTATATATAATAAATGATTATATCCGGTAAAGCTATATAGATAGTAACCATATATATAACCCTTACTCTAAAGATTTAAATTCTTTGTATTTTTTATTACCTTATACTTCAATTCATCAAATAAATCTCTAGTGAATATTTCTCCTTGCATTTTCTCTCTTCTATTCTCGGTTACTCCTTACATTTTTTCTCTCTTATGTTCTTTGTGTTCAGCTAGATCGAGTGTGTGTTATTGTGCGATCTTAACAATTACTATCAAAGGTAGGCGAGATTCACCACAGTGAAGATGGAAAGCTCAATAGAAGAATTGAGATTCACCACAAGACCAAGGAGTAAACAGAATCATAAATCGGAGGATGATAATGATTCTATAAATTCAGCAGAAGAATTTAGGATGTTTTAGTTCTCAGCGTCGGCAGCCCGATTGAATCGATGGTGTCAGGTATATTTTTAGTCTCAAGAAGAACCAGATTTTTCTATTTGTCAGGTTTGAAGTCATCGATATAAACCCTTAGTCAATATTCTTCCTTGCATTTTCTCTCTCCTATTCTTCGTTTAGATCGAATGCGTGTTCTTTGTATTCATCTAGATCGTGTTTGTGTTGTTGTGCGATACTAAAACCTTTTTTAATCATCCTATCTTCAAGATCACTTTCATTCAAAAATGGTATCGATACATTCATATACCCTCCTTTACTCGGGATCATATAAACATTTATTAAAACTGACAATATTAAAATAATTAGATTAAATAGAGACAAATCTAAAAGTTTGCACGATCTAATCTAATAAAACTATTTATATGATCAAATTTAAAATTTAAGAAAATATACGTTACTTTATCTGCCACTAACTAAACTTTTGTGTTCATTTCTTTATTTGATTATGAAAACATGTCATTTTGAAAGAATATATAAACAAAACTTTATAGATAAGTTCACACACATAAATACGCAAACTTTGCACACCAAATCTGTAAATTTCTTGAGAAGCTTCTTCAATTAACACAACAAAGTTAATGGATAACGAAGAACATTTCAATGGATCATTCTCAACTCCATCTTCTCAAGATTGGAATTCCGAGCTTCTCAACGATCATCATCTCTCAACGCTTCTTGATCCAAATCACAGGCTTCACCATTGCACACCACAAGCCAATCAACAGGTTTCCAATCTTTTTGTACCTTCAACTCTATTTTTCTTCTCTTTTAAGACGACCAACAACCTCCTCAACTGAGATGTTGGGAGAGGAGTCGAGGGGTCGATCATGTTTTTATAAGTAAGGAATACTATCTCGATTGGTACGAGGCCTTTAAGCAATCCCCTGAGATCTTATGCTCAAAGTAGACAATATCATACTATTGTGACAGACTAAATATTTATTTGTTGTTGATGAATGATTTCAATATATATTGGTAGGAAGAGTTGATGGAAACCCTCATGAAGTTGCCCGCAATTGGATTAAAGCTTCAAATTTCACCCTCTTTGATGAAACAAATGCAACGAAGAACACAATCCAAAAGGAAGAGGATAAGCCTTGAACAAGATAGTGAAAGGTTGAAGGCCTCGACTTTAGGTGCATTGATGCTTCAAATTGGTTCATGGCAGGTAATGTTATGAATCTTCGAGGAGGAGTCTCACATTGGCTAATTAAAGATCATTGCATTTTGAGGAAACCAAAGTAAAGTCGTGAGCGTTTATGTTAAAAGTAGGCAATGTTATACGACTGTCGAGGGATGTTTTAATGTTTGTATTTTATGTGGCAACAACGTTGTAAAGATGTCTTGTTTTGTTGGTGTGTTTTGTTTGTGGTTCAGGTAGTGGCTAGAAATGAAGGTGACTTGGTGGCGAAGTTCTATTTTGCAAAGAGGATGCTCGTGTGGGAGATTTTGAGAAATGGGTTGAAAGAAAAAGTTGAAATTGAATGGTCAAATATTATAGGAATCCAAGCTTTCATGGAAGAAAATAAACGAGGAATCTTGGAAGTCGAGGTAATTACTCCTAAAAACGTAGTAGACCTTCGCAATATATTTTTTTTTTTTTTTTTGCACATATCGAAAATGTCAAAACTAAGATTGTAGTTCAAAATCAGTATATATTGTTTTCTTTGAGCTTTTTTTTTTCAAGTTTCCACACCGTTGTAAGAAATGTTTCATTCCCCTCTCCAATTAATGTGGGGTCTCACAATCCACCCCCCGGGAGTTGAACGTCTTTGCTGGCATACCACCCAATGTCTGACTCTAATACATTTGTAACCGTTCAAACCCACCACTAGCATATATTGTCCTCTTTGGGCTTTCCCTTTCGAGCATCTTCTCAAGATTTTTAAAACGCGTCTACTAAGGAAAGATTTCCACACCTTTAAGAAGAATGCTTCGCTCCCCTCTCCAACCGATGTGGTATCTCACAATCTACCCCCTTGGGGGCCAGCATCCTCGATGGCACTTCGCCTGATGTCTGGCTATGATACCATTTGTAACAACCCAAGCCCACTGGCGAGCAGATATTGTCATCTTTGTTATTTTCGTCTATAAGGGAGAGATTTTCAAATTTTTATAAGAAATGCTTGGTTCCCCTCTCCAACTAATGTGGGATCTCACAATCACGTCTACCATTGACTTGCCATCTGAAATTATTTTTTAGTTTTAAGAGATTCATCCCAAGTAACAAATATATTTTTATTATCGGTCATCTTACAACCACGGTCAAGACACCATGTAAACTCTACGACATTGACTCGAGCACTACATATAATTACTCCAATTTTCATAGTTATTTGATTATGAGACGGGTTGTTTACGATTCACCCCGTTTTTTCCTTTTTGGGGTTTTTCAGCTGCACCAGCCGCCAAAATTCTACAAAGAAATCGAACCCGAGCCACGGAAACACACGCAATGGACCGATGGATTAGATTTTACAGATGGTCAAGCTTATGTAAACAGGTTTAGTTCGTTTTGGTGATCACATGAGATGAATTAATGATCAAGAGATCTATATAGTTAACACATTTATGTTGTTGTCCTAAACTTTTAGGAGGCATTGCATTGTGTTTCCTCCAAGAGTGTTGGACAAACACTATCAGAAACTAAAAGATAAGGATGAGCGTTTGTTCTATATAGTTAACACATTTATGTTGTTGTCCTAAACTTTTAGGAGGCATTGCATTGTGTTTCCTCCAAGAGTGTTGGACAAACACTATCAGAAACTAAAAGATAAGGATGAGCGTTTGTTCGAGTTGAGCCGAAGGCCATTTCCCACATTCAATTCGCCCTATTTCCCCTCGGAAGCTGTTTTCAATCAATTTTCTCCTATTCAATTTGAAGAAATATACTGTGAGTAAATAAGCTTGACTTATATATGATTTAGTTTTTGCTCGTGGAGTATTTTTAAGAGAAGTTATCATTTCATTCTGTTTCGGTTATTGGTTCTGGTGTCCTTCGACCAAGGGTCAAAACCAACCAATTATAACTTTTGTTTTCTTAAAATTTTATCTTATAGTTGTTGATTACACGCCACATTTGAACGAGAACGAAACCCACCAAGACCGAAGAATGGAGCTGATGAACAAAGTAAACACCATGAGAAGATATGGAATTGAAGCATCAGCCAATTACTACAATGAGGGAAAGGTAGTGAACAATGAGTATGATCAAGGTTTTTACAATGCAAATCCAAAGCCTTCTATGGTTTGGCTGGCTCAAAATAGTGAACATGAGAGCCCTTCAAGTTCAAAGTGGCCACTTTTTTAGTGATCACACTTAATCAAATAATACCCTTACAAAAATCTAAAACAATAGAGATACAAAATAAGTATTATTTCAGATATGTACAAACGGAGAATGGGTGTGGGAGAACCACCCAAATGAAATACAAAATAACATTGACGCTCCAGGTTGACACGTGGTAGCACAGCTCCCGAGCACCAACCCACCTTGACCGATACCTGAAAAATAATAGAGGAAATGGGTGAGTATAAAATACTCAATAAGCATCTTACCTGTAGGTCCTCATCGCATCCTCAATCTAATATGTTTCCACAGGCTTGTTATAGAGTTCTAAGAAGTTCGAGCCTAGTTGAAGTATTCCCTGAATGTTACCTCACACCAGAGTGGTGTCTATCATGTGCTAATCTATTTGTATAGTCCCTTGTCTTCTCTCATAGTGGGTTTCCCACACACACAATAGTAGCTTCTCAATATATTACTTATGTGGTTTTTCGTTCACTCTCAGTCGAGTTTGTTCTATAGACAATAGTATATCTTCAATCAACAACCTATGTAGCCCCTCGTCCCCTCTCAAGGCAGGTTAACATACACGCAATCGTGATTTCTCATTCTATCTAATTATGTAGTCCCTTGTCCCCTCTCAAGGTGGGTTATCGTACATACCGTAACAATTTCTCATGTCACCCACTTATGTAATCAAGCATCTCTTGTCAAGGCGGGTTATACTCTAGACATAGTGGTGGGTTTTTGAGTCGTTATTTATGTCATCCCTTATCCTCTATCAGGGCAGGTTATATCCTACACAAAGTGACTCCCTAAATAATTTCGTTCGTCAGGTGATTGGTCGCCTCAGCCAGATGAATTTTTCCTCCGCGCTCACGAATTCGTCTAGTGCAAATTTTTAGATTCTGATGATAAAATATAGTTCAACGTATGTTCTTTAGACTTTCATATCTTCATGCACACAACTCAGATTGAATTAATTTCTTCACGAAAGTTGTAGAGTTTCATCCCTCTATACAATGTTGTTTTGATGGAGAAAAACGATGTTTTGATGGAGGCGGAAATCGTTGACGAGAAAAAAGTCGAAGGAAACCTATTAAAAGAAGAAAATAATAGAAAACAAAGGAGAGAGACAATTGCCCTGAAGACGGGATGATCTTATCACTGTCTACTTCCCACTCACAATTAATTGTGTAGGTTTAACCGGAAAATAGTTACTAAAGAATAGTAACTAAAAACTAAGAATGATTTTCAATCTCGGAATTTATCTAACATACCATAGTATTCTTTTTTTCTTTTAATAATTGTTAGATACTCGCTTATTAATATAAGTACACTCAAACATTGAAATTTATGCCTTCTTACAATTTTTGGAGGCTTCTTCGACGTCCTACTTTCCTTGCGATTTTATTCCGATTTCCTTCACAAAAATGTGCAAAATCATACTAAGATCAACCTACTAAATTTATAGAGACTAATTCATACATTTGGTGACCAATCTTGAGAAAAACTGAGACCTAAAATCCCATGGGACTCACGTTCTTGACAAAATAGAATGAATCCAATGCCTCGAATGAAGCTCCTCTATCTACTTAGAGTTTCTTAAAAAAAAGGGTGTTTTTGATGTTTATGCTTATTTTTTCCTTTCTAAAATTTTGTTCAAAGGCCTTGTGTCCTTATAAACAACTTGATAGGGCATTGAAATTCTCTTTGTTGGAGCCCTTAAACCATTCTAGTGCCTCTGAAGCTTCTTGATCTTACAAACCAAACTTACTCGAGTATCATAACCTTGTGGATCTTACAAACCAATTTCTAAAGCTTCATGGAGAATAATGATAGAGGTTTAATGAACAAACAAACGTAAAATACATGCTAGAAAAAATGGGTGAGGTCGAGTTTCAGACCCTCAAAACCGTGGTGCATGCATCTCTTCCCTTTCTATAAGTAGGAGATGATGACGTGGCCCGTTCAACTAAACCAACCACCCCTTTATTTTACTTAATTTAACCCTTAATTTAACTAAGCTTCCAAACATGATAGAATTAGTAGTCACCTCGAAATTCTCACAAACTTACTTGTAGGGATCACTTAGATAAGCCTTCAAAAGTTAATTTTACTCAAGTCTAAGTGAATAGGAAGAGTTTAGGACGTGAACCACACATTAAGGACATAATAAATTGTCTTACTCGGTAGTAGGGGTGCACATGGTCCAAGTTGGGTTGAGTTGAGGGATTTTTTTAGACCAACCCAGAAGTTCGGGTTGGTTGAATTGGTAATCCAACCCAACCCCAAAAGTTTCACAACCTAACCCAACCTAATCCTCTATTTCGTGATTGGGTTGTCCGATTGTTAAAAAAAAAAAAAAAAAATCTTAAAAAAAAGTTTATTTATCCCCAATTTATAATTATTCGATACAATCTTAGATAAAATAAAAATGTTTGAACCTTCGCAAATAAACACAAATCAATTTATAATCATTTAAAAAACAAATTCATTAATAACAACAAATAAAATTGTAGCTTCTTAATATAGTTAGAGAGCCTTGAAAAAGTTATTACTTTCAAAATGCTATATAACAAAAATAAAAAATACTATAAAAATATTTTAATTGAAATAGATTTAAATAAAAAATACTATAAAAATATTTTAATTGAAATAGATTTACGGTGCGAACTTGATAAAGTTAGAAAGTCCTAAAGTATTAGAAAAATAAAAATATATATAAAAGTTGTGATATAATAACGATAGATAATAAATACATTAAAATTTATAATTACTTGTTTCATTTTTATAACAAAATCTTTAAACCTATTGAAATCCAATTTTATTCCAATAAAAATGTATATATTAATTTATTCCAATAACGTGTTTTAAAATAGTATGAAATATTAAGGTATTTAAAAAAAAAAAAAAAAAATATATATATATATATATATATATATATATATATAAAAGAAACTAAACAAAATTAGATAATTAAAAGAATTAATGTATTAGACTAGTGTCTAGCATGAGTGTCTTTCATGAAGCCGTAGTAAACTTCTTAATATATTTTATATATTTTTATTTGGCTTAGTCGAAGATTTTGTCCCATGAACTTAAAATCGAATCGAAATCGTTCGGTTTCAGAAAAATAAATCCAACCCAACCCTTATAGTTCGGGTAGGTTGGTTCGAGTTGTTAGGTTGTCGGGTTGAATGTACACCCTCGAAATTTGTCTACAAACTCGAATAGCTGAAAAAATAAGAAATTAAAATTAAATTATAGTCTCCTCAATGGCATTTTCGTAATTTCACATCATCTACACTTTTATCACAACATTCTTTTTATGGAATTTGTTCCAATAATTTTTCTATTAAGTAAATATATATTTATGAGAACACAATACTTTATTTATTGTAACAAAACATTGTAATATCGATAAAAAAGAGTTATGGGTATCCATTTTGAACCCTATGAAACTTTACATTGGCAAATGGCAGGTAAAGTCTTTTCCTAAGCTTTTGAATTTTTTATTTTTCTTGTTTTTGTTGCAGGTTCTGCCGTCGAACACGAACAAATTGGTCGTAAAGGGCTTATTCGTCAAGAAGCAGCTATGCTATGAGATCACGAGCAATGGGTGCAGAGTAAAAATTGAAATTGACTGGTCAAATATCATAGGAATAAGAGCTGTAATGAAAGAAAACGAACCGGCGTTCTTGAAGTGGAGGTTGCTTCTTTTTTTTCTTTTCTTTTCAAATATGTTGTGAACTATTTTAATTAGAATATTCGAATTTTGTAGCTATCGGAACCACCTAAATTTTATAAGGAACTCGGGCCAAAAGAGGCGGGTGCACATAGCCAATGGGTCGATGGATCGGATTTAACCCGAGGCCAGGCTTCGACATGCAGGTTTGAACGATCTATTTGATTTTAAATGGTTAAAGACATGCTCGTTAAAGTTTGATTATTAAAACGGTACGATTTTGATCGTTTTAGGAGGCATTTCATTATGTTTCCACCAACAATTTTGGACAAACACTTTGAGAGATTAATAAGATTTGATGAGAGATTGTTCATGTTAAGCCAAAGGCCATATCCAACCTTCAATGTCCCTTACTTTCATTCCAAACAATTTTTACAAACTCCTCTTCAAACCCCCATTACAATGTCTTCAACACATCATATTCAAATGCTCCAACCTGCTGATGCTGCTCCCAGCCGAATTACACCACGTCCAGGTATGTACTTCAATCTTTTTCGAGTTGGTTAAGTTAGTGACTCGAGCAACTCAAATAGAGTTTACGATCCAATTTAACCTTACCTAATCGTGTATTTTTGGATTGGGTTGAGTTACCTAATGACCCTCGTTTCAAAAAGTAAAAATGTTGTCAATGGTACCTGTATGGAAAATGACCCGAAAATGACCGAAAAACTAAATTATTTAAGGGTGGTTAAAAATAACTTAGGGAGAAGTTGACACTTAAATCAGTTTCAACTGTGGTTGCCTTTTTCTTACCTTCCCATATAACATCAATTTCAATTTCTCAAATCTTGCTTTCAAAACTCTCTTTCGAAATCTCTTTGTCCCGTTTTCTAAAACCTTCTTCTTGAACCAGGGGCAAGAGGCTCAAGCATATGTCACTTGGCCATAGGCAACGCAAGAACGAATAGACTTAACTCACTTGTTGCTGAGAAGTGAGTGCCGCATAATTGCAAGTCCACTGTCATCAAAGTGTGATCTTTAAGAGGGTCTTATGAGGGGTTGTAAGTTGTTTTTTTTTTTTTTTTTTAATTATTTAAAAAAAATCTTATTTATTTATCGTCCATATTATTTTAAGAGCTAAAATGTCATAAAAATCAAATACCAAATAATATATGTTACAAAAGTCGAATATTATTAATTTTCACTACAATCTTAGAAGTAGGGTAGGTTGGATTGAGTTTATAGCTCTATTTCGTCGGGTTGACCTGACCGAAAAAATATCAATATATACTAGTGTAACTCCGAATGGGTACTCAAATGGTTGCATATTCTTTCTTTTATTCTTCATATTCTTCATCTAGACTAGATTGACTTTGTGAGTTGTGATATTGTCATAAATGGTATCAGATCTAGGAGGAATTGAATTTATGTCCTAAAGTTTTGTAATTAATTTTTTATTATTTTATTTACAATTTAACGTTGTTCATGATATGAAAATCAAGGTTATTAATGTAATCTTAAATTCCGGGTGTACATGGTCCGAGTTGTGTTAAGTTGGGTTAGGTTGAGGGATTTTTTTGACCTAACTCAAAAGTTCTATTGGTTGGATCGGTAACCAAATCCAACCAAAAAAATTTTCACAACCCAATCCAGCCCATTATTCTAAAAATAGGAAAAATATTAATATAATAAAAGAAAATAAAAGAAACAAAAAAAATATATATATAACAAATAGAAACAAGGATTTATTCTGATTCAGTCAAACCCAAGCATGGATTATTTAATAAACCTTTGACAGACCTTTACATAAACCATTATTCTAATAAACTTTTGGATTAACAGACCTTGTCAATGTAATTTATAAGTTTGGAGTGGTTTTGGGTCGATCCAAGTTTTTTATTCTATGAACTTGAAATCAAACCGAGTCACTCTGGATTCAGAAAAAACAATCCAACTCAATCTAAAATATTGATTCAACCCAACACAACCTCTATAATTCGGGTTGGGTTGGTTCAGGTTGTCGGGTTGGATGTACACCCCTATCTTGAACAATATGTGGTTAACATACAAAATGATCGTATTCAAGTAGTAACCTAATTTTTAGTATATGGATAAAGATGGGTATCTTATCGTGTTAACACTATTGATACTACCTACTTTGTAATCGTTACAAATAATTTGATCGAAGTCGTTCATGTAGAGACATGTGAGTTGGGTATCTTATTAAAATGAGTTTGTACAAGACTAAACAAATAAATATTTAATCTCTTTTTATGAATCCGTTAATTGAGAAGATTAATATTGCAATCATGATCATATGCAACTCGATCTTAATCATGAGTAAGTGATGAACTCTTGCCTATGATGTAACGACCCTAGATTTCTATCAACCCAGAGTCTCTACCGTCATCATAACATAATCACCACTATTGGGGTTAGATGCAAACACATAGGATCATGAGTGAGATCTATCATTTCAGTCTATATTTCTTAGGTGGCTATCCTAAATGGGTTAATTGGATATGTATTTACTGTTCTACATACAATCTACACATGCGAGTATATACCCACTAGTCGGTTTACACCTCCTAGGCCCCTTTCTTGTCGGACGAGCATTCTCTAGTAGCTGTTGTTATCAGACACCTGTAGTGCATTCATTATATGGTAGTAATACGCAATATTACTATCATATAATGATCGTTTCCCTGCCTCGTAGTGCACGCGTCTGTACCATCATGAAAGAGGGGTATTTCCCGATGCGTGAACACACAATGATGCATGAGACCCAATAGTTTTATTCATTATCATGTAAGACAACCCCTTTCATTCTTCCTTCATAGTATATCATTTTCATCATAGCATTCCATACCTGAATTGGGGTTGTGCATTTTGTCGACACATTTTGCCGTGTATCAGTTATATCATGCATCGTGTCATATCATGTCATGTCATATCATACTATCATCAGCATATCATGTAACATCATGTACTACATCACCAAATGTGTCACACATAACATTTATCATATCATCAGTACATCACATATCATACCATTTGTCATAACATTCACATATCATCTCATAGTCACGTTGTATCGCGGACATATCATGTACTTATCCTTTGTAAACATATCATAGTCATATCGTTTCAAAAACATGTCACATCCCTATCGTTTCATAAACACACCCTTGTCATATCCTTTCATAAACATATTATAGTCATATTATTTCATACACGTATCATGATCATATTATTTCATAAACATATAATAATCATATCATTTCATAAATGTATCATAGTCCTATCATTTCATTAACATACCATAGATATATCATTACATAAACATATATTAGTCATATCATTTCATAAGCGTATCATAGTCTTATCATTACATAAACATATCATAGTCATATCATTACATAAACATATCACAGTCATATCGTCTTATTATCGTTTCACACATATCAAGCATATAACACATGCAGATCCACAAGACACATGTCATCATACTAACATCAACTTTTAACTGTACCGATAGTAAGACCACTTACTTGGTTGGTCTTAGCCGGCGTTCTCCCTAAACTCGAGTACGTTTGAATTTCGTCTCTCGAAGTTGCTCCAAGTATCGTCGGGGGTTGTTTCCTATTCGAACGTCCATATCGTTTTCATTAATAACTCATATTTCTACCCTAAATCAATTTAAACTTGGAAATAGGACGCTATACTGACCTTAATTGCGTTGATTAAGGTCAAATTCAACTCCGACAAGGTAAAAAATGTAGGAATCGGTATCAAAATGTCTATACCGAGCCTAATAACTCATTTTTGAGCCGTTAGAGACGTCAAACCACCGCTAGAGTCGATGACAATCTTGAAACCTTAACTATGTTAATACCTTTTAAACAACTTGACATTGGTAGAAAAAATTCATCAATAATTTTCTACAAAAATTTGTTTATATTGAGCTTTTGCAATGTATTTGTGTAGGGGTATAGGGAAGATTACCATTGATATCTCAAGGCAACAACATTTGTTTGAGATTCGAATCACTTCACAAGCAAGATTGATCATGTCTAGTTTGAATGATTCTACATATAATCTAAACTACACAGCATTTCAAAGAAACTTAGTCATGGGCTAAAGAAATCACAAAGGCTCATTTTACTACATTTTTCAAGTCTATCTTACAAATATAACATACATGACTTCATATAGCCTTAAAATAAAAACTCTTTAACTTCATGAGCCATTCAAGAATTGTAATTATAGTTCATGACTATAATTAGTCATTATGTATCGTCCCGACTATAATTAACTAGTATGTAAATAAGCCTTAATACATTAAATAAGCACCATAACCATAACTCAAAAGTATGATCCACCCAATATTTATAACAATGAAACTTGAATTTTCTTCATGTGACATGAATTGAAAAATCTTTTGATAATTTTGACAACATTTTCTTTCACATATTCCTTGAAATTTATATTGTATGATTGATGTCTTGGTTCATATCATTCTTAATGTTTTGGTTCATATCAATCATGAAACTTCTAGTTGATCTGGAGACAATTTCCACCTTTGTTATCGTGATGGATCACTCACCAAAGTCCACCTTAAATCATGGTTTCCTAAATTTAAGACATCTTGATAATCTTATACGGTAATCCCTCTCCATACATAGGTATAAAATTTTAACCATGATCGTAATGTCTCATTCGATTTGTGGATCGATACTTTTAAATCACCTCAAGACTTTCATAATTTCTGTTGTTCTCAAACTTAGATTTAAAACTTTCGAACTAGTATTAAGGTAAATGAATTTTCTACATCTCACTAATTTCAAAGCTAAACTTCCATTAAAGACATTTGTGTCATTCATAAATCCGTTTAAGTGTACAATGTTTCAACTTTTTTATATGTATTTTTTGTTCATAACGATACTTTAATTTCACATTTACCTACTTCTTGTAACGAAATTTTCTTTCGACATTACCATTTTTAATATCTATAGCGAAATATAAGATATTGTCATCTATCAAGCTTCCTTGGTCATTTTCATTTGAAACTACTTGTTAGTATACGTTGGTACATTCCTTTCCATCTATATGGTAGTAATATTGTGTATTTTAACTATGTTCGAGACGTCTAACTAAAACATCTGACCTCCTTAACAAAACCATTTTTCATGCATACTACAATAACCATAAGAAAAAATAATAATAACAACTAATCCCATCCTTCCACCATGATGACTTTAACACATGAATTGGATCACATTGGGCATGATTAGAGTGTTACCTAGCATTCTTTCATGATAACTTTAAGACATGAATTATAACATCTTATCTTGGTAGTTGTAGAGCTTGTGTTGTACCTTCCTGGGGTTCTCAATCATAGATATTTTATGTATTTCTTATGTTCGGGCATAATTGCATATTACATTTTTTAGCTTATGAATTCATTATAGTAACACGCCTGAGTTATTCTAGAAATTAATAGAGTCAAATTAAATTCTTGAGAGGGCTATAGAAGAGTCTTGAATTTTGAGGTGTCTTTTGGGTCCTTACTTGGTTTAGATTCCAAGCTTGACCTAATTAACTTGAAATCTTAAACATACCTTCATGTCCTTAGGAATATGTGTTATAAGAAGTGGCAAGTTATTTGGAGTATGTCTAAACATTGAAACAACTTGAAATCTTAAACATACCTTCATGTCCTTAGGAATATGTCTTATAAGAAGTGGCATACTCCAAATGACTTGCCACTTCTTATAAGGAGTCCTATGAGCAGTTTGGTCATTTTACCCCTAATTCTTGGTTTAGCTACTTAACGTGTTTTAATAGCTTTCAAACTTCACAAAATCATCAAACATCAAGAAATAAGGTCTAATACAAAGTTTCATATCATTTTGAGGCCATCTAGATCATAACCGAAGGTAAATTACCTTAGGGCATTATGGTCATTTTACACCATTTTTTGGTTTAGTTCATTATCCAATGACCACCAAATTTCATATATAATCTTGATATGCCACAATATACTCAATATTCAAATTTCATAGGCATAAGAGTTAATTTAGTGGGTTATTTTAATGTTACTTAAATCTCGAGTAATTTGTTCGGTTCAAGGTTTTAACTCTCAGTTCTTTGTGTTTTTCTTTCATATTCCTTTAATTCATACTTGGTTTAAGATTCATAAAAAGATCCACGTGATTCCTACAAGTATTTTTTTAAGAAAAGTTAAATATGGCTACTTACCTCATAATTGACATTCGAGACCTCTGTTCTCGAGTTTCAAGCATCTGAATTACTCCAAATTTTCTTTATTAGATTCATATTTGAGTCTATTTTCAGGAAATATAAATAAATTCATGAGAACCAGTCTCGAAGGGTCCAAATTGATCAAAAAGTGGAGAAAGGTATGGGTACCTTTGACTTTTATTGGTCAAAGTTTGACGTTGACTTTGGGCTTCATCTTCTTTCTTGGTGGCTGGAAAATCACGATTTTCTCATATCATATACCTCTGATTTTGCCTTGTACAACTCTCTATATACCTCGAATGAACTTGATTTATTCACAAAACATTTAGAAGAAGATTCAAAGAAGTAGATACCAATTTCATAACGTTTCGTTGTCTATAGCTCAAGTTATAATCTTCCAAAGTTCACTGGAAAATATATTTCTCGTCGAAATAAATCTAGAAACTTTTTGTTAGGCAGCCGATTCCATAATTTTTCCAGGCCCGATTTCTTCATAAAACTGGTTGGAAATGCCATATGGAATGGGTAAGACTTGGTTAGAGGAAAAAATGATTAACCATAGCCCTCGAATTTAGAAGTAACCGGAGGACGAAAAATCAATAATCTAAAACTTTCAAACTCAAGTTTTAGGAATTCTCATCACTTGATTCTTGTTTTAAAACATTACTCATAATTTCTTATTTCTAGACGGAACTTACACTGCCATTGATTGTTTCGAGATAAAAGGATCATTTTTTATTTATTTGTTTCAACCTTTGGATCTGAAGGACGTCGAGTTCTCTCAAACATATTCAAATTTCAGTTCCATTGAATGGTCGGATGTAAAGATAAGGTTGATTTCATAATATTGAACGGTTGGGAATTCAAATTTGATTTCATAGTTTCTTCAATGGCAGTTTCGTACTTAAGTGAAACTTCAGGAGAATTTTTGTAATCTACCGGTTTTTATTATTTTATTTTTATTTTTCTGAAAAAAAAAAAATAAAAATTTTCTAAAAATTATTCATTTTCCCCTCTCTTAGCATCTTAAAATTCCTTCTTAAATTTAAAATCTAAAAGTTCCTTAAAAATTAAAAAATGATCCTTTTATCTTTTTCGCTTACTTTTTCGTTTTCATTCCTTCTCCTTAAATCCTTAAAGTTACTTTTTAGGGTATAGAAATGACTTTGCTTAAATGTCTTAGTTCCTTTTCTTGAATCCTTTGAGTCTTACATGAGCAACCTTTTCTTATTGGAATTAATTTTCTTCACATTGGGGTGTTACATCATCAATGGAATAATGTGTCAACATGATATTCAATAGCACGACATATCTTGTAATTACAACATATCATAAAATATTAAGCAAACATTAAACAATCCTAAGATACGATATGTACAAGGGAAACAGGCACGTGTCGTTCATACTTCAAGCAATTTATTCAACCAAACAAGGAGTGATCATTTTGGACTATGGTAACCTTGGGTATACCTTATTCAAAGTGAACGTGTTGAAGAAGGCAGCAAAGGTGTTGAAGCAATCAATGGGTCCTCGACATACATTTTAGGGATCATGAACTTTCTAATGTGAGCAAATCTATTGAAAATTCGATCAAAGGGTGTAGCCACTAGTGCTCCTAACCGATGTAGACTCAGCGAGTCAAAACTAATAAACCTGGATACATCAATACATGTCAAGACCGCCAAACTACCCTAGAGACCTAGAAAACCACCACAACAACCTTAGAAGACAAAGGTACCTCATAGGACAATAGCAGTTGATACAATGTCTACAAAGTTTCCACTTTTCTTTCGACTCCATTATAGTACCGTTGAGATATGCGTGAGGCTAGTCAGGGATATCTAACTTAATTGTTTGCTGGATTAACCAACACAATAGATCCTTCCTATGGGACGATGTTGATCATGCCAGTAGTCAATTTAGCTTTTATAACCAAGTAGGTTAGCGGCTAGGATTTGTTTTTAAACCCTTCTTCTATATAAAAAAAGAAAATCAGTGCGTTACCGATATGAACATAGTTAAATTGTTAAGATATAGAGGTCAAAAACTCGAATCCTCCAGCTTCTAGTGTCGGTTCAATTTAAAAATAATAAATAAATAAACCCAAAAAAAAAAAAAAAAAAAACCCATCTAGCATTGTCTATAAAAGGAAGTTGAGGGAAAAATTGGGGTTAAAAAGAGTGGAGAAAGAATCAAAGAGGATCACAATTTGAAATGGATATGAAAAAAGGAGAAGAGAGTGAGAAGAAAATGTATTTTACTTCAGAGAATGGTGAATCTTCAAGCTTTCCTATAATCTCCGGCGCCGACAAGCTTGATCATTTCTCCAAAACTGGTACCCTCCCTGAGGTAATTTCTTATTCATTCATTCGTTCATTCTCTTCGATAGTTTCAATGTTCATATTTTTGTTCATGTATTCATTGGCGATCGTGTGATTTTCCTTTGATTTCTTGTTTAATTTCTTTAAATTTCTCTTCAAAACCAAAACCCTAAACTTAATAATCACTACTTCAACATTCTTGGGTTTGAATTTCACTGAAAAATCGAAAACCCTTGAAATGATTTATGAGAATGAACAAATTTTGAAAAATTTAGAGTCATTTTGAGTTATTTTTAACCTAATTGAGGCGAACTAGGGCTAACTTGGCATTCATCTTGTTTTCCTCGCCAGATCGAATCAAAGAAAACCCTAAACTTAGTTTATCACAATTTTAAAGTTCTACTAATCACTATTTCATCATTTTTGGATTTTTTTTTTATCTTCTCTCTTTGAATTTCAGTGAAAAATTGAAAACCCTTGAAATGATTTATGAGAATGAACAAATTTTGAAAAATTTAGAGTCATTTTCAGTCATTTGTAACCTAATTGAGATGAACTAGGGCTAACTTGGCGTTCATCTTGTTTTCTTCGTCCAATCGAATCAAAGAAAACCCTAAACTTAATTACCACAATTTAAAGTTCTGCTCATCACTACTTCATCATTCTTGGATTTTTTTTTTCTTCTCTCTTTGAATTTTAGTGAAATTTGGAAAACCCTTGAAATGATTTATGAGAATGAGCAAATTTTGAAAGATTTTGAGTCATTTTTAACCTAATTGAGATGAACTAGGGCTAACTTGGCTTTCATCTTGTTTTCTTCGTTGAATCGAATCAAAGAAATCCCTAAACTTAATTATCACAATTTAAAGTTCTACTAATCACTACTCCATCATTCTTGGATTTTTTTTTTCTTTTATTTATCTTCTTTCTTTGAATTTGAGTGAAAAATAAAAAACCCTTAGAATATGATTTATGAGAATGAGCAAATTTTGAAAAATTTTGAGTCATTTTGAGTCATTTTTAACCTAATTGAGATGAACTAAGGCTAACTTGGCATTCATCTTGTTTTCTTTGTCGGATCGAATCAAAGAAAATCCTAAATTTTAATTTTTTTTTTTTTTTTTTGTTGTCTAGGGTGAAGAAACAATTGAAGTAGTGCTAAAACTTCCAGCACTTCGGCTATCTTCTCTACTTGCAGCAATGGAATTAGAAAAGGATACAAAAATTTCATTGCCACCACCATTTACAAATCTCCCAAGTATCTTAACGGGCCATTCATTAATCCCTCTCCCACCCACAAGTGAAGAACAACAATACAATAATCCATCACATGAAAGAACAATCACCTCTGGACCAAGTAGTTCTTCTTCTTCTGAGCTTCCCCAGCTCGTGTTTAATGGAGTTCTGGCTCTTTTCCTTCGAGTTGGATCATGGCAGGTATGATACAAGATTTTAATTTGAATATGAATCGATGGGTTTGGTACTCATTTTTCATTTTTGTTCTAGGTGGTGCCCAAGAATGATGGTGATTTGGTGCTGAAATTTGATTATAGAAACAAGAAGGTAACTTGGGAGATTGTGAGGGAGGGGCCTTCCAAGCACAAGATTGAAATTGATTGGTCTAATATCATAGGGATTGAAGCTGCCATTGAAGATCATAGACAAGGAATCCTCCAACTTGAGGTTAGTTTAATTTTCTTCTTTTGATTCATAAAAATTTGTATCCATTGGGAGTTTGATGTTTGGATAACCCATTTCAAAATGGAACTTTTTTGCTTACATATGAATCTATATTGAGATATCAATTTATTTTAGGGTTTCTTTTTCAATGTTGTTTTGTATGTAAGAACATTGTGTAAATTGATTTATTCATAACACATTTGGGTTTTTAGGAACCCTTTTTAATGAATGATTTGATTTGTAGAACAAATTATGGGTTTGTTAGTATTGAATTCATTCATACATATTTTGTATTAGTTGCTTTTTAGATTATCAAGTTATTGTTTGGAACCCTTTTTGAATACTAATTTATATATGAAAGTATGTTGAGTTATCACTTTCTTTTAGGTTTTTTTTTTTTTTTTTTTTTTTTTTTTTCATGAACAAATGAGTTGTTCTTCTTTTGCATGTAAGAACTTTGTATCCATTGATTGATTCATAACCCATTTAGTTTTTTGTTATTAAGATTAAGATTTAGATGTTTGATGAGTTTTTCTTCTCAAAGTAGTAATTTCGATGAAAATGTGTTTAGATAACACTTTCTTTAGGGTTTTCTTTTCCTTCGTTCAATGAATGCTTCGATTTGTGAATAGTAATACGAATAGTATTGAACTCATTTATATATCGGTTCTAAAGAAGTCGTACAATTGAGAAATCGTTAATTTGTCCGAAGATTAGAATGTGCAAAGTTGAAACTTGTTGTTGAGTGATAGCAAATAAGAAATCTCGTAGATAGTTTGATTTTTAGAACAAATGGTTTGACTCTTCTTCTTTACAGATTTAGAGCCATAGGAAATCTCTAAGTGTATTGTCTTGAATTCATTCTTATGCACGATATAGTATTGAATTCATTTATACATTAGTTGTCTTGAATCCTCTTTAAAATAATAATATCTTACCAGAAGTCACTCAATCGAAGAATCGTTAATTTGTCCAAGATTAGAACAAATTTATACAAATGTGTAGTATTGAGACTTGCTATTGTTGAATGGCAGCAAATGTGAAATCTCATGGATTGTTTGATTTTTAGAACGAATGGTTTGATTCTTCTTCTTTACCGATTTAAGCGTTTTACGTAGCAATTTTGAAACCCTAAATTTAGTATCGTCTTGAATCGAAGATTATATATATATATATATATATGTGTGTGTTTTTAGTTCTTAAATCTTTGTTATAATCCTTTTGAAGCTGCAAAAACCACCAAGATTTTACAAGGAGATTGAGTCCAAACCACATAAGCAGCCGAAATGGGCAGATGAATCGGATTTTACAGATGGGAGAGCTTCTCTAAACAGGTAAATCATCTCAAAAAGGAATGTTGTTATGTACTTAACATTATAGCTTTAAATGTCATATGTCACAATTTAATTCATTATTACTCAATTTCGATTTGAAATTCGATTCACATTTCCAAACATAAAAGAAAATTATTCGAGTTCGATATTCAAACTTCAGATTGAGAGTTATGTTCAGGTTGATGATATGTTTCGTGTTTGTATATACTAATATTGTGAATTGAGACTATCGATTTTTGTAGGAGATACTTTGCTGTGTTTTCACCGGGAGTGCTCGGTACACATTATAAGCGACTAATGAAAAACAAGCATTTGTTAGAAGTAAGCCAAAAGTCATTTCCAACGACTCAATCCCCTTATTTTCCCCAGCTTTAAACTCTTACTTTAAGGATGTAAAGTTGATAGTTTATTGAAACTCATCATGTGAACTTGTTTTTTTTTTTTTTTTTTTTTTTTTTTTTACTTCACCATGGTGTTGAGTAGAAAGTTTATTGAAATACGAGATAATAATTCAGAACTTTTTCAATAATAATGATAAATTTGAACAATAATATACTTTTGTGTCAACTTAAGCTTACTTTATTTGGATGAGTATCTAGTTTAGAAATGGCACAATGTTTTCAATAACTTAAGTTTAGATGATGATACTAATCATTTCAATATGATACTCATAGACTCACCAACTTAAAATGGTCAAACGTTGAATCATTTCAATTTGTAGTGATGGGTAATGTTGTCACCCCAGATATACAAATAGCGTGGAGGAGGATGATCACTATGTAGTTTAGCTCAACATTCAAGATTACAAGAGTATAAGGGTACAAGGAGGAGAATGAGGTGAAATCTCATATCAGGTGGGGAGAGAGAACGAAACATTCTTTATAAGGGTGTGGAAATCTCTCTCTAGCAGACGCATTTTAGAAATATTGAGGAGAAGCTTTGGGGAAAGCGAAGAGGACAATATATGGCAACAAACATTGAGAAGCCTTAGGGAAAGCAAAACACAAACATTGAGAAGCCTTAGGGAAAGCAAAACACAAACATTGAGAAGCCTTAGGGAAAGCAAAACATTGAGGGGAAGTCTTGGGGAAAGCAAAGAAGACAATATATGGCAACAGTGGGTTTGGGCTATTATAAATGGTATTAGAGTGGTATCAGAACCGGACATTGGGTGAGGTGCCAGTGAGGAGGTTGAGTCTCAAAGGGGGTGGACAAGAAATGGTGTGCTGCAAGGATGAGTCTCGAAGGGGTGGATTAAGGGGTCCCACATCGATTGGAGAAGGGAACGAGTACCAATGATGACGTTCGGCATCGAAGGGGGTGGATTGTGAGATCGCACATCGGTTGGAGAGGAGAATGGAGCATTCTTCATATGAGTGTGGAAACCTCTCCCTAGTAGACGCGTTTTAAAAATGTTGAGGGTAAGCCCAAAAGGAAAAGCTCAAAAAAGACAATATCTAGCAATATCTGCTAGTAGTGGGCTTGTACTGTTAGCTCAATGAGCTAGACAATTCTAATTCAGCAGGTAATGAGTGAGTAATTCACTTTGAAAAGAAAATTTATCTCTTAATTTCAACGGGTATGCATGCATATCGAACCTTGATAGAGGGTTTCTTACATATTTTTAGGTAAAGACAAGTGTGATGTGAGACTAAAAAAAGGTTGCTAGTTGAGCCTGTAAATTTATAGATTATGGAAATTAGAAGCATGTTAAAATATTTAGCCAATCAATTTACAATACCTTGACTATGATTAATGTTATAAGTCTCGATCTTAGATTACTTTATGAAGATTGTTAGAGGTTAGTCAAATAAATCTCTAATACTAAAATTGTCTCGAGTAACAATAGTATGCACAATATCGTAATAGTTGATAAAGGTAAATTGCCACTCCCACTATATTTATATAATGTAGAGTTTAATAGTGAATTGTCCGGTCCTCATTGTATTGGATTGAGTTGGATGGTATAAGGTCGTGTTCTAGAAGATATGATTAATGTCGTCAAATTATTATGCCGGGACTATTTAGAGGCTCTCTAACTATCCTGTAGCAACAAACCTATTCCAAAAGACAACGATCAACATAATATCGAGATAGTTAGCCTATACATGGGTTTCACCCCACGTGGTTATAACTATACTGGAACAGCTAGAGAATCTCCAATTAAGCTTCAATAATGAACCATCTCATGTGACAGAATCTCCAATTAATCTTCAATAATGAACCATCTCATGTGACAGAGTCTGGATATGTTTTAGAGTTGGATTACTAAGGAGATTGTGTCTCACCTATTTACGCTTGTCCAAAATTAATGTTCTGAACCATAGAAAACTCAATTATTGTGATAAGCTAACACCTATGATTTGGAGTACGTAGAGAAGCTAGATGATGGAAACTCAATCAATGAAATACGACCTTAATTGATGTAGGCTCAGAGAAGCTAGATGATGGAAACTCAATCAGTGAAATACAACTCTAATTGATGTAGTCTCAAAGAAGCTTGATGATATGTTCAGGAATAAAAAAATCCTATTATGAGCTAAGTTAGGTATCTCTTTTGAGATTAATAAACTTAGATCAACTATTTGAGTCTTAACTTCAATGTGATTATGGTTGACGACTTAAGATAGAGAATGTAAATTATTGTCAATGAAAAATATTTAGATATAATATTTCATGATACTGGTCTGGGAGGAGGTTAAAATTGAGAAAAATTGAGGAGAGGTTAGATTTTGGGCAGAGTGACCGGTTCAGTTGGATCACCCATGTCATTATCTTCTTCCTCGTAAAGGAAGAAGATAAGTGTTTCTACTTTGCACAACCGTTTGAAATGCGACTCTTCCAACCTAATTGTAAGTGTTTCTCCCTTCAATTTCTTCATGAAACTTAATGGAATATTAAGTAAGAGCTAGAGATCGATTTCAAACCCAGAATATTCTGAGTGTGGTCGATTCTGAAGCTTTTCCGAGATTAAATTCTTTGTCAAAGTTCTTCCTTATACTTCCCTCACCCTAAAGGATTTGTTTTGGAGAGATGATTTTGTGTGTATGGTTAGAATTTTAGAGTCAACTGCCTCGGCTACAAGTTAGCCCATATGAAGAAAATCGACCTTCGTGGACAATGCAATCTAGGCCTTATTAGGTCTCGTTCCTTTCATGAAAAACGCTCTAACTTAATCCTTTATAACTAAAAGAATTCTTAATTTTGGACAAGATGGACTAAAGGCAAGTATTCAAATTTTGTTGTCAAAATCCTCTTGAGATATAATTCAAAATATTCAAAATGAAGATACGATTGAAAGTAGTTGATTCAAATATTCAAACTTACAAGATTTTAGGAGATTTGAGGAGATTGTTAGTAGATTTGAATTTATCTAGATTTCCATATTTTATGGTCCAGTGTATAATCCTAAAAATACTGTAATTGTGTAACCCTGTTAGGCATTGAGTCAGTAGACAATAATAAAGCACCGCAGCTTTCATCTATTTTATCTATTCACTATCCCTTTTTCCAACAATTTTGGTATCAGAGCCATGTTCGTTCAACACGAGGGTGAGTGATTATTTTCTTTTACAAAACAAAAATGACAGTAGCTGATTTTTCTTTCTTTGCACCGTTGTTACCAATTTTTAATGGTGAGAAATATGAGTGGTGGAGCATCAAGATGAGAACCTTGCTCAGATCGCAGGAGCTATGGGATTTGGTGGAGTACGGGTTCGTTGATGTATTAGAACCCACAATAAAAGAAAAGGAGAGACTAAGAGAAACCAAGAAAAATGATGCCAACGCTCTATTCATTATTCAGTAAGCAATTCATGAGACTATTTTTTCACGAATTGCAGTAGCAACCACATCAAAGCAGGCATGGTCAATTCTACCGAAGGAGTTTCTAGGAGATTCAAAGGTCATAACAGTGAAATTGCAATCTCTAAGACGCGATTTTGAAACTCTACTCATGACGAATGGCGAATCAATTGCTGATTTTTTGTCAAGAGCAATGACAATAGTCAGTCAGATGCATACCTATGGAGAGAAAATCTCAGACGAAACAATTGTTGCAAAGGTGTTGAGAAACTTGACTCCAAAGTTTGACCATGTAGTGGCTGCCATAGAAGAAGCTAAGGATCTATCGATACTCTTCGTTGATGAGCTGATGGGCTCTCTTCTGGCTCATGAGGCAAGAATCAATAGATCATCAGAAAGGAACGAAAAGAAGGCACTACAAGTGAAGGAGACAGCCAACAACGAAAACAGCGAAAAAAAAAATGTTCGTTTAGCAAGTAGAAGTCGTGGAAGAGGAGAATTTCGCAACTTCCATGGTGGTCGTGATAACAGGGGTAGATGGATAAATGATGGACAAAGGTAGTTCAACGAGACAAGTAATATAAGGAATGTGATACAATGTTACCCTTGCAGAAGGTATGGGCACACAAAATCTGATGGTTGGTATAAAGATCAACAAATGAATTTTGCAGCAGAAAATGAAGAAGAAGAAGAAAAGCTTTTTATGGCGTGTACTAATATTAACGCAAAAGGTGACTTATGGTTTGTTGATAGCGGATGGTCGAACCATATGACAGACACCAAATCCTTATTCAAAAAGCTTGATGAGACGCAAAAGATTAAGAAGCAACTTGGAAATAAAAAAGAGATGCAAGTTGAGGAAAAAGACAGTGAAAATTGAAACCAGTCATGGTAAGATAAAACTCTTTGATAGTGATACAAAAGAGATTACGGTTGAAGTTTCTACAGATGAACAGACAAGGGTCAACTCCAATGCATCTCCTAGTGCCTCCACTGCAACACAAAATCTGTCAAATTCATCATCTTCAACATCACTAAATAGCGGCTCTTCTCTTGAAGAATTTTCAGATGAGACACCTCCTAAGAAGTATAAATCTTTAGCTGACATCTATGCATCATGTCAATTTGCTCGTACTATTTCAGTCCCTATGAGTTATGAAGAAGCAGCTGAAAAAGAAGAGTGGAAGAAAGCCATGGTAGAAGAGATGCAATCCATTGAGAAAAATGGAACAAGGGAGATGGTTGACTTACCAAACGAAAAAAATGCAATCAATTTGAAATGGGTGTTTAAGACAAAATTTGCACCAGATGGAAGCATACAAAAGCATAAGGCCCATCTTGTACCAAAAGGGTATGCACAACAACAAGCAGAATTGCGGTGGCCTGTTTATCAGTTTGATGGAGATTTACAAGAAGAGGTTTATGTAACACTGCCAGAGGGATTCATAAAGGAAGACAAAGAAACAAAGGTGTACAAGCTGAGACAAACATTGTACGGGTTAAAACAGACATACTTACGAAGGCTTTGTCAAAAAAGAAACCTCTGTTCTTGACATCTGAAACTTTGAATCAAGGGGGAGTGTTGAGATATAATTCAAAGTATTCAAAATGAAGATATGATTGAAAGTAGTTGAGATATGATTCAAATATTCAAACTACCAAGATTTGAGTAGATTTTAGAAGATTGTCAGTAGATTTGAATTTATTTTCCATATTTTACTATTTATGGTTCAGTGTATAATCCTATGAATACTGGAATTGTGTAACGGTATTGAGACAGTAGACAATAATAAAGCACGGCAGCTTTCATCTCTTTTATCTATTCCTATCTCCTTCACTATCCCTTTTTCCAACAAATCCTACCTGAAAATGAATTTCTTCAATTGGGCATGCTCTTAGACTTATTGGTCTTCGAGGTATTCTATGAAAATTTTCATTGGAGGTGCAAAAGTCGATTGGGGTAGGTCTTACAAGATGAATTTGCATGTAGCCTCAAATTGAATCTCCAAGCTTTCTCAAGCTTATTCAATGGCAGATTCAATTGGGCGTATAGGTTAGGGGGCACTATCAATGCTTGCTTCCTTCACCAATCTTGTGGGAAATCTTATTTAGAAGGTGTAAAAATAAGTTTGAAAGGAAACGGTGGAATATAGCTCTCAAATTTGAAAGAAATTCTAGAAAGGTATACCCTAAAAGTAAAGGTTTGTTTCTCGTACTTGAGGGCACGTAGATGCTTGATTCTTGTTCCAAGTGAAAGTCCCTACTTCAAACTTTATAGAGGAAGTTTAAATCCACATTGAAACCTTAAGAGTCATCACGAATTTGAAGTTGAATTTTTTTTTAAAAAAATAAAAAATATCTAATATGATCCGGGGCTCGCCGACCTTCATTTTGAATTTCAGCTGTCAAATTTGATGAGTTATACATCCTCTAAAACATATCAAGATTTGGTGAAGATCGAAAGGTGGAGTGAAAAGATATCATTGATTTTGTGACAGTAGCGAATAATATTTGTTTTTCATTTTTTTTTTTAAATCCAAACAAATTCTAAAAAATTCATACCCACTTCATGAAAGAGTGCTTGCTTAGCATATCTACCTCTCCAATGAACAATAGTTGGTTTTGAATGAAACAAAGTTCTCAAGCTTTCTTGATGACAAAGCAACTGGATTGAAGAACTAACATGAGATAAGTCAAATGACCTCATTTTTGTTTAAAATTTTATTTATCATCTTTGAATGTACTTCATGTATTTACCTATAGGACTGACGTCCCAATTTTTGTGCCCGTGCAATTTTTGAACGCTCCTCCTATCTTCATTGACAGTCAATGAACATGTGAAAAAAAATATAGTATAGAGCGAACATAAAAAATAATATTTAGTAAATAAATTCATCATATCTGTTCGAATAGTAAGACGTTATCTCGTGAACAAACCAACCATGCAGAATGTTTCTAGCATTCATCAGAGTGTGTCATGAGTGCACAGTATTGTTGGTCGCGACAATATCACATGAGTAAACTCTATAGGTGAACAATTTTTGTAACATTTCAAATACATGCAGTATAGTGGATGTTATTGAAGGTTCGTCGTTAATCATTCATTTTTTAATAACTAGGAATAGTTTTGATTATTTTAATTGTAATATAACGTTATCCATTGTATGAAAAATATTAGATTATTAGAGTATATGGTTGGCATACAAGAAGATTATGGTCAAGTAATAACCTAAAAGTTTGGGAGTTTAATCTTGGTAATACTATTGTTACGACCAACTTTAGAATTGTTAAAAATGATTTAATCCAAATGATTCATAATGGATCTGTGGGTAAGGGTATCATTGTCACGACCTGACTTTCGAGGGCTCGAAACTCGAATCGTGACTAAAAGACAAAAGCAACAATAAAAAAAGAATCCGATAAAATTTAAAACTGAAAAAAAAAAAAACAACACCAAAACTAAATCAAGTTATGAGGCGATGTTGTTTGAAATATTACAAACGAAGAATACAATTATAAAAGAAAATACAAAAGACTCCAAAATGTAAAAATAGACTCATGCTCCGGAACGACCTCCTTTGTGACTGCACAGCTCTCGAATGCTCCTCCACCTCGACCGGCAACCTGCAAACACCTGACAAAGAAAGAGGAAAAGGGTGAGTATATAAAGTAAGCAACCTACTTGTAGTCTCTGATCATATCCTTAACCTAGGAAGTATCTATGGGTTTTAGGAAGTTAAGTATCTATGGGTTTTAGGAAGTTCAGGCCTAGGTTCCAATGCTATTTAAGCAACTGGGTACCCCAATGTTTCGAGCGGGTCTTTGAACTAAAACGTATGCCTATGGGTCTATACCAGTTTTTCAATCTTTCTTTTTTATGATTTAGGTGGCTTGCCTTGCTTGTACAGTGAATGACCAGTATTCTAGGTTGAGGGGCGACCTCATAAGCTATGCGACATTATGGCTGAATCTGAATCTAAACAACGATGTGAGCATCATCAATGGGGGTTAGCTGATGAATCCTTCTATGGGATCATAAAGTCGCCAAAGTTTGGGGGAAGCGATCCCCGTGTACCAGTCAGCTACCAGGTCAACCTATGTGGTCTCGTGTTTCCCACTCAGGGCCGGATTTATGGCATAAGGATCTTGTTCATGAGATCCTTGACCATTTTCACTAGGTTTGGACACATGTCACACTACCCTAACCGGCGACGCCTAGCTCCTCGATACAGGAACCGTAGTAGAGTCTTGAGGGTACAGTACCAGAGTAGAAAGGGTAGTGGACAAGTTCGTGACACTGTTTACACTGCTATAGCCTAATGAGCTACCTTGGTCATTCATGGTTGTTGTGGAAGTCTACTAGTTCTTAAAGGCTTCTAGGCGGTTTAAATTTTGTCTCTCGTTTCAAGAATATTTGGGGTTAACTCCTAGGGCCAAACCAATCTTTGGGTGCACACAAGTTTAAACCTCTGATCACTTGAGATCCTGAGGTGCAAGGTCTACTGAAAACATACTGACTTGAGTCAACATGTAAACCTCACTAGATGTAGTGCGTCCTAATCTTAATTGAGCTCTCTCATGCATGATTTACTAGGGAGATATTCTTATCAATCACCTAAGCACGTAATCCACAATTCAATTTCACCTTAGTCATATCTAGGAACCGAGGAGGTTTATTGGGTTCCTAGGGCGGGTAGGTGGCTTAACACGGACTTGTGTCTCCAGGATGCTCTGTTCTGACTCCTCGAGTCTTTCTCCTCTAACCGTCGCTCACGATCTTAAGGTGTTCAGTCTATTAGAGGTTTCCTGACCTAGGTCATCGTCTAGTCAACCTAACTCTAACGCCCTAGCTTGTGCAAATAAACATGCTCTACAGGTAGAACACAAAGTCAAACACCTCAAGCTAACACATATTGTGTCATGCACACATATAAGAAAACAAGCTCAACAGGGAGATAACATCCATCAATCATCCGGAGCACAGATCACAATAGTCCATCCTCCTTTCTAACACAATGAAAAGCATACAAAACATCATTCATCACAAATCTTATCATAGAGACATTTTTGTAATTTATTACATTATGCATAACGTACTCATCCATATTACCTAACTCGTATTTTAGTCATACATATTCTCTTTCTATCTTAGCATAATACATAACACAACATGTTTCTCCGAAATCTCAACTTAAGGACATAACGATAATAATTTAGGAGCATATCTTAACATAATACATAACACAACAATAATTGTTAAACACTTTTCTCATCATATTTCAAACAAAAAAAACTTATAAGAGAAACAATTGGAATAACCTAAATATACGAGAGGTTCAATTAGATGAAATTGACTCAAAACCAAATATAACTATAAAAAATTGTTACAATTGTTATAAAAGTAATGTTTTATAATATATTTGACATATGAATGTATCACTAAAATGCTACTTCATACTTGAGACTAAAATGCTACTTCATACTTGAGATCCAAACATTTAGAGATTCGTGTTTTTATGTTGAGTTAGTCAGAACTATTGTACGAAATATTCATATATGTAAAGGTGATGTAGCTCAAATGGTAGAGCGCTCGCTTCGCATGCAATAAGTACAGAGATCTATATCGTAGGAGTGCACCACAACCGAATGGAACTAATTTGAAAGGACAACTTAGTCTATAAACTCCAATTTATGCTTGTTTGAGATTCAATCGATTTTCTGAAGCTGGCATTAGATGAAATTGACTGAAAACCAAATATAACAATTGTGATAGAAGTAATGTTTTATAATATATTTGAACACGTCAATGTACCAGCTATCTCATACTTAGAGATTAATTTGAGTTAGTTAGAATCATTGTACAAAATTTGTACGAAATTTTCATATATGCAAAGGGGATGTAGCTCAAATGGTAGAGTGCTCGCTTCGCATGCAAGAAGTACAGGGATTGATACCTTGCATCTCCAGTTACAAAATTTTTTCTTAACATATTTTGAGGATATTATTATTTTGTATGCGATTCCCATTGAGTTATGAACTTTTGCTTGTGAGGGCTTATTTTTTTATTTGAATGAGTGACAATAGTTTTATGGTTGTTTATGGTCTACCTAGTCACTAGATGGTGCGAGGTACTAGTCTGAGTAGGGCTAGATCCTTTCCATAGTAGACGCGGTTTAACAACTTGAGAGGAAGTTCGAAAGGAAAAGACAAAAGAAGACAATATCTGCTTGCGGTGGGCTTACAATGTACTTTTTCCAACCGATTCAATATACCTATCATTCTAATTTTAGGATTTAAACAATGGATCCCCACCCTTTCATTGACTTAAAAGGAACTTTGTTTATGGTTGTTTATGGTCTACAGTCAGTGCGAGGTATTGGTCTGAATAGGGCTAGATCATTTCCAGAGTAGATGCGGTTTAACAACTTGAGAGAAAGTCCGAAAGGGAAAGACAAAAGAAGACAATATCTGCTTGCAGTAGGTTTGGGCTGATATAATATACCTATGAGATATCTCAAAAGTCACTTCACGAACTTCCCAATTTGTTCTTCTCAAAACCTGTAACAACCATAAATTTTCATCGAACATTTTCTTAATCTTGCTGCAAAATTTTAATGGCGGGGAAAATTCATAAATAAATTGAACTTCACATGAGTATATATTTTGGTAATTCGTCATTTTTTCTTATTAATAATTTTTTGAAAAGGCCAAACTTTTTCTTAAAAAAAACTTATTCATTGTTCGCCATTTTTTCTCTTCTAAAACACCTTAAAATTCATTCTCAATAAGAGATTAAAAATAAATAAAAAAATTGTCTTTCTTTTGGTTCCAATCCTTAATACTCTTTGTTACATTAAAGTAATTTATGTCTCTGATCCCTTATTTCTTTTGTTGGATCCTTTAAATCTCACCCGAGCACCTTAAATATAATTTACTTTGACCTTACGTGTTGGTATTACAAATATTGCACACAGTCATATCTAGTCTGATAGGACAATATATATTAAAATTGATCGACGTTTTATATAGGAGAAATTAGAGGAGGGATCATTATACATTAATTATGTGTCATTTCAACTTGAATAAACAGAAATACTAACAAAAGAATTTCATAACTCAACAACCTAGGAGTTAGTATCGAAACTGGGAATGGATGATATCCATTCCTTCGCACTAGGGGTAGTGTTGAAAGAAAACCTTGACATAAAAAGTATTTATGTAATTCCGTTCAATAAGGGAAGTAGTTAATCTTATGTATTGTTAATAGTAAGTAGAGATTTATTTAGATTTATCTCATCTTGTTATTTAGTATAATACAAATATACCCATCTCAAATATTTATTGATGAATGTATACCATCGGAGTTATGAAATTGGAAGCATGTTAAAATATTTAGTTAAACCATCTACAATACCCTTGCTATGATTCATGTCATATATCCCGATATCAGGTTACTATGCAAGGATTTTTAGGGGGTTAGTCGACCAAATCTCTAATAATGAACTTATCTCGAGTTATAATGATTTGGATAGCATTGTAATATCTAATAGAGGCATAACGTCATTCCTACTATATGTACATAATGTGGAGACCTGTACATATTTAGAGTTGGATTATTAAGGAGATCGTGTGATATGAACCACGACCAAGGAATTTTCATACTTCAAGGTCCAATTACAAGGACGAGAGCCAAAAAGCTACAACAAACCTTATACAGTTATATTCAAGCTATGGTGAGCTCATCAAAGGAAATTCTAGAAGACACTGGAGACCTCTCTTATATGTTGTGCAAAGATGAGCTTCAAGAAAGAGATGAATTAAATGCACTTTAAGTTGCATTTAATGAACTCCGTGAATTTATGAAACTAGTCCAAGGATGAGTCAATAAGCACATTTTATTAATTGCATTATTTAATTATAGTTTAACTATTTGTTTGTCATATTTAAGCTAGTCTTAAATATAGGAGTTAAGGTTATATTGTAACTCACATAGGTTACTATATTCCACCATTAACTAGCCATTTTAATAGGGAGGTTATGGATATTTTTCATTTACTAGCCCATTTAATTTGGGAGTTATGTATCACATAGGTTAAGTGCACGTAGAGTCATTCAAGTGGTATTGATCAAACCTCTTGTGGAGTGATTCGAATCACGAGTTTAGGAACAAGTTTTCTTTACTCTTGATCTTGATCATCAAGGTAATCCATTTCATACTTTCCCTAGGGTTGATTTCCATATCATCGTGTCTTGCCTATTTATATATACATGTATGTCTAAAATCAATAATGAAATATATAATAAAAAAGCCTTGGTATAAACCAAATCATTGCGACACTAATGATTTAAAGGTGCTAAGATCGATTCGAAGGAGCTTGTTGACATGTAAACTGGGAATAAAAAATCCTATCATGAGCTAAGATAGGTTAGCTGAAATAGAAGTAAGATTCTTTTAACGAGCTCAAATGAGCAGTTTAGTCTTAAACTCAAAATGATTATGATTGATGATCTGAGACTAAGAAGGTAGGTTAACCACCGATGAAAAACTTATCGAATTTTAGTAGGATTTATTTCTACTTAAAAGCTTACAAGAGAGCTATCTACTAAAGCTTACAAGAGAGCTATCTACTAAGTATTGTTATGCCCATTTAGGCTACTTTCTATTCAAATCGTACGTGGGCTTTTAGCATGTGACGATTGAGCGTTATGGAACAGTTATTATGGACTATGGAACTATGTTTGACATAAGAGTTGAGTAGAACTTAGAGATTTTGGTCGAAATAAATTATAATTTGTAAAATGAGTTATAAATTTTTCTAATGACATTTCAGTTTCGTAATATAACTCTTATTGATGTAAAAAGTTGGTCGGTACAATTTGAAACATGAACTGAAATCTTAATTTTACCATTAATGTAGAAAATATCGGGAAAAGCTAACATAAAAATATCGAAAATTTTATCAATTTCAGTTAGTCAAATCAATCATAAAATTAAACTTTGACCAACTTTCAAAATCACCCATAAAATAATAAAAAAAAATTTGTTAAAATTGTGATACGGGTAATACTTAGAATATATTTGAACACATCAATCAATTAAAACGCTGGTCCCCAAGGGGGGTGGGTTGTGAGATCCCACATCGGTTGAAGAGGGGAATAAAACATTGTTCATGAGGGTGTAGAAAACACCGGTCCCCAAGGGGGGTGGATTGTGAGATCCCACATCAGTTGAAAGGGGAATAAAACATTCTTCATGAGGGTGTAAAAACCTCTCCCTAGCCTACACGGTTTAAAACCTTGAGGGGAAGCTTGGAAGGGAAAGCCCAAAGAGGACAATATCTGCTAGCAGTGGGATTGAGAGCTCTTACAAGTGGTATCAAAGTCAAGTTACCAAGTAGTGTGCCAATGAGAACGCTGGTCTCCAAGGGGGGGTGGATTGTGAGATCCCACATCGGTTGAAGAGGGGAATAAAACATTTTTCATGAGGGTGTAGAAAACGCTGGTCCCCAAGGGGGGTGGATTGTGAGATCTCACATCGGTTGAAAGGGGAATAAAACATTCTTCATGAGGGTGTAGAAACCTCTCCCTAGCCTACACGATTTAAAACCTTGAGGAGAACCTTGGAAGGGAAAACCCTTGAGGGGAAGCTTGGAAGTGAAAGCCCAAAGAGGACAATATCTGCTAGCAGTGGGCTTGAGCTCTTACAAGTGGTATCAAAGTCAAGTTACAAAGTAGTGTGCCAATGAGAACGCTGGTTCCCAAGGGGGGTGGATTGTGAGATCCCACATTGGTTGAAGAGGGGAATAAAACATTTTTCATGAGGGTGTAGAAAACGTTGGTCCCCAAGGGGGGTGGATTGTGAGATCCCACATCGGTCGAAAGGGGAATAAAACATTCTTCATGAGGGTGTAGAAACCTCTCCCTGACAGTCGTGGTTTAAAACCTTAAGGAGAACCCAAGAAGGAAAAGTCTAAAGAGGACAATATCGGCTAGCAATGGGCTTAGGCTGTTACAATGTGCTGCTCAGATATCTCATAAGTCACTCCATAACTTTTCAATTAGCGGTGGGCTTGGGCTGTTAAACGTACCCTTCAGATATTTCAAAAGCCACTTAACAACTTTCCAATGTTTTTCCTTGGAAACCTCTTCCTAGTAAACGCGTTTTAAAACCTTGAGAGGAACCCAGGACGAAAATGTCCGAAGAGTACAATATCTGCTAGCGGTAAACTTGAGTTGTTACATTGTAACTCTCAGATATCTTAGAAGCCACTTCACAACTTTCCAATGTTTTTTCCTGATTTGTCATGTACCTTCTAACAATTCCCACTACATGTGTTATATCAAGTCTAGTGCATACCATATCATACATCAAGTTCCTAATTACAGAACCATATCATACATCAACTTTCCAATGCTCTACCTCTAATTCCTCAACAATAGTCTCAAGAGTTTTTTGTATTTTTGTTGTAGCAAAATTATGTGAATTTTTTTGCAACTCAACCTCCACTCAAACTTCTTTCGTAGTCCGTGAATCTTTTTTTCTCTTTGTCATTGTACGAGACATCTTCGTCAAATGTCATGTCATAATGTCTTAGGATTTTTTTCATCCCAAATTTGTACTCGAACATGTTAGAACCATAGCCTATGAAGTAGCACTTTTTAGACTTAGCATCTCGCTTCTTTGGATCAATAAGATCATATGTAATGCAGCTAAAAGTTCTCAAGTGACAGTGCTTGAATTCTTTTCCTGTCCATACCTCTTATGGCAACCTAAACTTCAAAATAATGATGGCTCTATTGATCAAGTAAGTTGTTGTATTTATAGCATAACCCATAATGTCTTCACGAATGAATCATCATACTCCTTGCACACTCATTCAATGTTCGATAAATCTTTTCAATGTTCTATCGCTTGAAGGTGGCAAACACATCTGATTTATGTTTCAAGAAATAAACTCACATTCTTATTTAAATCATCAATGAAGGTGATATAGAACTTTGATCCACCGAGTGATGAAACTGGAGATGATCCCTAAACATTGTACGAGTTATTTAAAACTATACTTTTTTCATTTTTGTGGCAACCTAACTCGTTTCTATTTGTTCATAATGCAACTCTAAAAAAAAAAAACTCATATCAACAAATGTCATACCTTCTAAAGCTCCTTTCAGAACCAACATTTTCATTCTTTTAATGCTCGTATGTTCAAGTCTATTGTGTCATAGACTTAAACTTGAAACACTCTCAGTAACAGTAGTCTGTTTATACGGCCTGTAATTATGTATAATATTTCAGATTTTGTGTCAATGCGCTAGTACCAATAGCACCCTTCATTATCTTTCCGTTAACCTTTAATAATGAATTGGATTGAATTTTATAGTAAAGGATTAGTGCCATCAAATTTTTATGTGTGGACTATTTTGGAGGATCCTTGATAATCTTTCAAGTAGTGAACCTATTCAAAAGTACAACAATTGAAAAAATATCAAGATAGTAGGTCAGCACATGGATTGCATTCACATGATTATAATTGTACGAGGACTAGTGCCCTAGATAGGATCAGTGCCATCATGTGTGAACGGTTTAGAAGATCTCTAACTAACGTATAGTTGTAAATCTAAGCTTGCGGATCGAGGTCATCATAATATAAAGATTGCTAGTGATTGGTCAACTAATCTTCGGTGGTGAATTGTTCTATGTGACTAGACCTATTTAGAGTTGGATTATTAAGGAGATCGTGTCTCACCTATTTATATATACATGTATCTCTAAAATCAATCATGGAATATATAATAAAAAGCTTAACTAGATTGTCTAAACCTTGTATAAACCAAATCATTGTGATAAGCTCAAAACAGTTATATCATGGCAGACACTAATGATTTAAAGGTGCTATGAGAGGAGAAACACTCAAATTGAGATAGGTTCGAAGGAGGTTGTTGATATGTAACTCGGGAATAAAAAAATCCTATCATGAGATAAGATAGGTTAGCTAAAATAGAAGATTCTTTTATCGAGCTTCAATGAGCTGTTTTAGTCTTAAACTCAAAATGATAATGATGATAATTTGAGATAAAGAATCTAAGTTATCACCGGTGGAAAACTTATAGAATTTTTGTAGGATTTATTTATACTTGAAAGCTTACGAGAGAGTTATCTACTAAGTATTGTTATGGCCATTTAGACTACTTTTCTATTCAGATCGTACGTGAGCTTACTAGCATGTGACGAGAGCGGTTATGGAACAGCGTGGTTATGGAACTATGTTTGATATAAGATGTTGAGTCGAACTTAGAGATTTTGTTCGAATAACTTATAATTTGTAAAGTGAGTTACAAGTTTTTCTATAAGTCTTCTCGTAAACTGACGTTGCAATTTTGTAATATATAACTCTTATTGATGTAAAAAGTTGGTCGGTACAATTTGAAACATGAACTTAAATCTTAATTTTACGATTAATGTAGAAAATATCGGGAAAAGCTAACATAAAAATCTCTAAAATTTTATCCATTTCAATTACTCAAATCAATCATAAAATTAAACTCGATCAACTTTCAAAATCGCCCCTAAAATAATAATAAAAAATTGTTAAAATTGTGATACGGGTAATGTTTTATAATATATTTGAACACGTCAACCAACTACTGAAATGCTACTTCATACTTGAAATCCAAATATTTAGAGATCCGTGTTTTTATGCTAGACTAATGTTTTTTATGGATATTTATTTGAGTTAGTCAGAATCATTGTACAGAATATTTATATATGTGAAGGGGATGTAGCTTAAATAGTAGAGCGTCCGCTTTGCATGCGAGAAGTACAAGGACGATACCCTGCATCTCCAATGACTCAATTTTATTTTTGGCCATGGTAAGTAGCTAGTCGAAATTTTAATTGAGTTTTATCTCGTAAAATAAGCCTTATTTTGGCTAGTAAATGCATGCAAGAAGTATACGGAATTTTCATATATGCCAAGGGGATGTAGCTCAAATAGTAGAGTGCTTGCTTTGCATGCGAGATGTATCGGGATCGATACCTTGCATTTCCTATACTATTCAAATGACATGATTAATAATCTGGATTGAGTTATGAACTTTTGCTTGTGAGCGCTCATCCTTTGATTTGAATGAGCGACAATAGCTTTTCCAACCGCGGTGGGCTTAGGCTGTTACAATGTGTCTCTCAGAAGTCACTCCATAACCTTTCAATTAACAGTGAGCCTGGGCTGTTATAACGTACCCTTCAAATAGCTCAGAAGCCACTTCACAACTTTCCAATGTTTTTCCTTCGAAACCTTTTCCTAATATACACGTTTTAAAACTTTGAGAGGAACCCAGAAAGAAAAAGTCCAAAGAGTACAATATCTGCTAGCGGTGGGCTTGAGTTGTTACAACGTAACTCTCAGATATCTTAGAAGCCACTTCACAACTTCCCAATGTTTTCTCCTGATTTGGCATATACCTCCTAACAATTCCCACTACATGTGTTATATCAGGTCTAGTGCATACTATATCATACATCAAGTTTCCAACTACAGAACCATATGGAACTAAGGTCACGTGCTTATGCTCCTCAACTATTTTGGGAGATTTTCCTTTTGACAATTCAACACGATGCTTCCAAAGGGGTAGTCATGGGTTTCTCAATATATTGTTCCTAAGATAGATTTAATGTTCTAACTAATCTACTCGTGAAATTTTCCTCCCGAGAATCTGCTTTGTTGCACCCAAATCTTTCATCTATTCATTCATGGCTTACTACCACTTGGTTGAATTCTCCACCTATCGGACCTCATCAAGAGACTCTTGTCTCCCTTCATCAACCAGCAACAGATAGTGTAATAAATGCAAATGTCTAACTGGTACTTTACTGGTTTCAGATGATGTCCTCAACACCTGCTCATGTATCACTTGCTCTATCTCCAGTTCCTCAACAATAGTCTCAAGAGTTTTTTGTATTTTTGTTGTAGCATAATTATGTGAAATTTTTTGCAACTCCAACTTGATTCGTAGTCTGTGAATCTTTTTTCTCTTTGTCATCGTACGAGACATCTTCATCAAATGTTATGTCATAATGTTGTAGGATTGTTTTTCATCCCAAACTTGTACTCGAACATGTTAGAACCATAGCCTATGAAGTAGCACTTTGTAGACTTAGCATCTCTCTTCTCTGGATCAACATGATCCTACGTAGTGCAGCTAACAGTTCTCAAGTGATAATACAGCATCAACTCATAATGTCTTTAACAAACGAGAATGAATCATCATACTCCTTGCACACTCATTCAATGTTTTTATTCATCTTTTCAATGTTCTATCACTTAAAGGTGGCAAACACATAAAAGAAATAAACTCATACATTCCTACTGAAATCATCAATGAAGGTGGATCAAATAATGAAACTAGAGATAATCCCTAAACATTTGTACGAGTTATTTGAAACTGTACTTTCTTCACTTATCTGGCAACCTTTGTGAAGCTAACTCGTTTCTGTTTGTCCATAATGAAATTCTAAGAAAAATTCATATCAAAAGATTTCATACCTTCTAAAACGAAAGAACCAAAATTTTCATTCTTTTAATGCTCATATGTTCAAATCTATTGTGTCATAGGTTTGAACTTGAAACACTGTCATCAACAGTAGCCATGTTTATACACCCTGTAATTGTGTATAAGATTTTCGATTTTGTATCATGTGCTTGTACCATAGCACCCTTCTTTATCTTGTCAATTTACCTTTAATAATGAATTAGATTGAAGGATATGGAAGCGTTACCCTAGCATACGCATTTTAAAGCGGGAAGCCCGAAAGAAAAATCCCATAGAGGACAATATATGCTAGCGGTGTGTCTAGGTCATTACAGATTTATAAGACGTTGAGTAGAACTTAGAGCTTCCGGTTAAGTAAATCATAATTTGTAAAGTGACTTATGAGTTTTTTTACTTATGAGTTTTTCTAAAAACCTTCTCGACGTTTCAATTTTGTAATCAAGTTTAAATATCATCCGTATTCTTTTAAATTTACCATTTAGGTAGAAAATTTCGAAAAACAAATAACATAAAAATATTCAAAAGTTTATCAATTTCAATTAGTCAAATCATGCATAAAATTACGATCAACGTATAAATCGCCCCTATAATATATCTCTTTAAACTCACAAACTCTAACAAAAACGAAATTCTAGTTTGGTTTTTATACTTTTTTTTGAACTTATGAATTTTGTAATTGAGATTTATAATTGAGATTTATTTGAGTTAGTCAAAATTACTATACGATACATTCATATATGCAAAGGGGATGTAGCTCCAATGGTAGAGCGCTCGCTTCACATGCGAGAAGTACAGGGATTGATACCCTGCATCTCCAATAACTGTCTTGATCATTAATTTTTAGGTTATGCTACATTATGACTATGTTATGTGATGCATGTACTTTCATCGATGTATGTATGATAATAATGAAAGCTATGGACACATAGCCATGTCTCGTAAGAAAATTATGTGATGAGAATAATGGAAGTATGTTGAATATCATAACTACGTGTCATGATTTGAAATTGAAGGACCTCATGCATATTGTATATCACGAGCATGAAATACTCTCCTATTATGTTTTGTACAGACGTGTACACCATGATATGATACACATTCCTTTCTTTTTGTTAGTTTTCAACATAGTGAACATGCACTAGCCCATAGTCAAGCTTGTGGGGTATGTATATGAGCCCTCCTAGGAAGTATGTATATGAGTCCATGTGAACCGTGCATAGAGAAGTACTAACCATCTGACCCTACTAAAAATACACCATGATATGATACTTATTCCTTTCTTTTTGTTGGTTTTCAACAGTGTGAACGTGCACTAGCGCATAGTCAAGCCTATGAGGTATGTATATGAGCCCTCCTAGAAAATATGTATATGAGTCCATGTGGACCGTGCATAGAGGAGTACTAACTATCTGACCTTACTAAAAAAATGTAGAGCCTAAGGAATAGTTCACGAATATAGGTCTACTTGCTTATTATATTTATTTTAAAGTGAACAAAGCACGTGCATTGCACGTGGCCTCAAAGTAGTCATTTAAAAAGGTAATTGGGTTGATTCAAAGTTGACAGTTTTCCTTTTTATGTAACTCCTTCAGCTATCCACTCATCGTCTAGATTGAATGTGATAAAACAACAAACACTAAATTCAAACTTTTAACATGCTAGAAACTAAATCGACATCCATTACAAACTATCACGACTAAGATATCAATTTATCGAGTCCTAACAGATGGAAAAATGTGTATTGCTTAGGTCGTTGTGTATGGAACTTTTTGCCCCATGTCAATCTCGATCTCGATCAAGACAGAAGTTAAGTGTTAAGCGTTAACTGTACTAAGATCACAGAACTCACACTCAATCTAAATGAAAGAACACGAAGAACAAGAGAAAGAAGATAGAGAGAGAAGTTAAGTGTTAAGTGTGTTCGAATCACACAACTCACGCACTCAATCTAGATGAAGAACACGAAGAACAAGAGAAATAAGATGTAGAGAGAGAGAGAGAAGTTAAGTGTTTGTGTTAGAATCACATAAAACACTCAATCTAGATGAAGAACACGAAGAACAAGAGAAATAAGACGTACAGAGAAATATTAATAATACCGAGATGGTAAACTCTATGGCAGCTATGGAATTTATATTGATAGAGAGAGAGAGGATCACACATCTCACACACTCAATCTAGATGAAAAACACGAAGAACTGTTGAGGATTATTGCGAGTGAGTCCCATATTGGCTAATTTAGGGAATGATCATGAGTTTACAAGTGAGGAATACTATCTCCATTGGTATGAGGCCTTTTGGGAAGCTCAAAACAAAGCCATGAAAGTTTATGCTCAAAGTGGACAATATCATACCATTGTGGAGAGTCGTGATTCCTAACAAAGTATTAGAGTCATGCCCTAAACTTAGCCATTTCAATAGAATCCTCAAATATCGAACAAAGAATTGTGAGCCTTGAAGGTGTAGTCAAAAGTGACTAGAGTGTCAAACAAAGGGTGTACTTTGTTCAAGGGCTCCAGAGAACGGAGTGAGAATAATCATGGGTTTATAAGTGAGGAATACTATCTCCATTGGTATGAGGCCTTTTGGGAAGCCCAAAGCAAAGCCATGAGAGAGCTTATGCTCAAAAAGAACAATATCATACCATTGTCGAGCCATACCCTAAACTTAGTCATGTCAATAGAATCCTCAAATATCGAACAAAGAATTGTGAGCCTCAAAGGTGTAGTCAAAAGTGACTAGAATGTCGAACAAAGAGTATACTTTGTTCAAGGGCTCCAGAGAACGGAGTGGGAATGATCATGGGTTTGTAAGTGAGAAATTCTATCTTCATTAGTATGAGGCCTTTTGGGGGAAGCCCAAAGCAAAGTCGTGGACAATATTATACCATTGAGGTCTTTTGGAAGTCCAAAGCAAAGTCGTGGACAATATCATACATTGGGGAGAATCTTGATTCCTAGGCCCCACAGATAAATAACACAGAAAAATGAAACAACGGGAAAAGGACTTTTTGGGAGTAAAGAAAGAGGTAGGTGGGGGATTCAGAGAGTAGGCATTAACAATGAAAAGAGTGGGACCTCGTCATTTCAATTTCAGTAAGCCTTAGATTTTGACCAATCAACATCAATGACCCAACCAATTCATTGCCCTTTTTCCTTTCTCTTGCATCAATATGTCTGATTCATTACAAGCAAACCCCAGCCCCTCCTGCCAATAATGTACCTAGGACCACACTGATGTGCTTTTCCCCACTGTTTTAGCTGCCAATTTTGCTTACTTTTCCCCCCACTTCAAAACACAACCTCCAATTATCAGACAGCTTCTAGCTACTGATGAATCACACGAACTTTCAAAGTATATGTAACCTTTAATTGATCTATGAATTTGTATAATTTGGAAAAAAAAAATCACCTAAATGCTGAGTGTAAGCTTAAATTAGTATAGTCCATTCACTCGTTTATGACTTTGAACTATATTGTGAGATCCCACGTCGATTTGAGAGAGGAACGAGTGTCAGCGAGGATGGTGGGGCTCGAAAGGGGTAGATTGTGAGATCCTACATTGGTTGGAGAGGGGAACAAAGCATTCTTTATAAGGGTGTGGAAACCTCTCCCTAGTTGATGCGTTTTAAAAACTTTGAAGGGAAGCCCAAAAGGGAAAGCTCAAAGAGGATTATATCTGCTAGCGGTGGACTTGAGCCATGACAAATGGTATCAGAACCAGACACCGGGCGATGTGCCAGCAAAGACGCTGGGATCCGAAGGGAGGTAGATTATGAGATCCCACGTCGATTGGAGAGAGGAACGAGTGCCAGCAAGGACGCTGGCCCCCAAAGGGGGTGGATTATGAGATCTTACATTGGTTAGAGAGGGGAACAAAGCATTCTTTACAAGGGTGTGGAAACCTCTCCCTAGCAAACGCGTTTTTAAAAACCTTAAGAGGAAGTCCGAAAGAGAAAGCCTAAAGAAGACAATATCCGTTAGCGGTGGGCTTGGGCCGTAACAAATGGTATCAGAGTCAGATACTAGGTGGTATGCCATTAAGGATGCTGGCCCTAAAGGGTGTGGAAACCTCTCCCTAGCAAACACGTTTTTAAAAACCTTAAGAGGAAGTCCGAAAGAGAAAGCCTAAAGAAGACAATATCCGTTAGCGGTGAGCTTGAGCCGTAACAAATGGTATCAGAGTCAGACACTAGGTGATGTGCCAGTGAGGATGCTAGCCCTGAAGGGGGGTGGATTATGAGATCCCGTATCGATTAGAGAGAGGAAGGAGTGCCAGCGAGGACGCTGGGCCCAAAAGGGGTGGATTGTGAGATCCCACATCGGTTGGAGAGGGGAACAAAGCATTCTTTATAAGAACGTGGAAATCTCTCCCTAGCAAACGCATTTTAAAAATCTGGAGAGAAAGCTCAAAGGTAAAGGAAAGAAGGACCATATCTTTATTTATATATATATATATATATATATATATATAGAAACCAAGAGAAAAAAAGTTTGCCTAAGTTGTTGCGAAGGAACTCTATACTAAGAAGGCAATGTGATGTTCGAACTAGTTAACATAGAATCATATTAGAAAATATTTTGATTCTATCATAGAACACTGAAATGTCCGTTATCTTAAATAAGTGGCTAACAAGATTCAGTGGATGGCTTCAATAATATTTGTAGTCACATGTTAGACCAGTTCACATGAACTTCCAAATATGGAGAAGTATTAGCAAATAATGATTGAGGCATCACATGATGAAGACTGACAGGAATAAGATGAAACCTAAAGAGAAGCTGCCAATTCAATAACAGCCAAAAGAAGTAGACAAATTATGCGGGTTTGGTTCCACAAAAAAGCATGTATATAATTTGACTAGTGTCATGACCTGAAACTGCTTTATACATCAATGTCCAGAACGAGAGACAACAGAAAATAAGAAGAAAAAATCCACTTACAAATAAGTGAAGCTGTTTTGGAGTGTCGTGAAAAGAACATTAAGAAGAACAAAATGCTGTGAAATCATTGTTAGGAATCTAACGACTCTCCACAATAGTATGATATTGTCCACTTATAAACCCATGATTATTTTCTAAATTAGTCGACGTGGGACTTTCATCATCCAACACTTCCCCTCGAACAAAGTACACCTCCCCTTAATCGAGGCTCGACTCCTTTGAAGTCTTAGTCATTTTTTAAAACTCATTTTCTTCTGGAGTCCTTTGTTTGACATTTGAGGATTTACCTATCTATTGGCACGACTAAGTTTAGGGCATGGCTCTGTGATCAACGACTCTCCACAATGGTATGATATTGTCCACTTTGAACATAAGCTCTCATGGTTTTGCTTTGGGCTTCCCCAAAAAGCCTCGTACCAATGGAGAGAGTATTATTTGATTATAAACTCATGATCATTCCCTAAATTAGCCGATGTGGGACTTTCATCCTTCCACAAGTTAGCTATTGAGTTTCTAAATAAACTTAAATTTTTGTTAGATGATTGATGAAAAATTAACCAGAGAGACAAAAGTAAGACTAAGACTTTAATATTTAAAGTTTAGGACCTAAATGATTATCCAAATGCTATTGTTAAAACAAGTTTTGAAGACAAAAGTTGAAGTTGATTGTTAGAACAGCACCCAACAAAAATGGTCACTCCAAATCAACTATTTGTTTTCTTTATCACCCCAGCAATTGACATGATCCAAAACGATCATAATCATAAAAAACATGGACCTAAGGTTTGATGCAACAAAAGAAAAGCTTGTCCCAAAGAAAAGTTATGTCAATATAAGCATGGTCATGTGGTCAAGCTTAAGATCATGGATAACAAGATCACTGTCTATGTTGGCATCAGCTTAAGATCTCAATGCAATTAATTCAACATCAACACAGAAAAGTAAGAGAGAATCAAACAGATGCAGGGAAGAACTAATTCATATTTCATAGGGATAAATTTACAGAGCATCGTAATGGGTCGAAAATGGAGTCATTAGGATGAACCCCATCACTCAGAGCAGCCTTTTCTATCACACTAAAACGGAGGAGAAGACATTATTTCAAGAATGTATATAGCTGAGAAGGGATTTTACCTGGAAGAGACAGAATTCAAAGCTTTGGCGAATCCGTTCACAGCTCCATATCCCTTTGAGCTGAATCCCAAGCAGCCAAGCAAGCCTTGCCTGTAAGGCAAATAGGTCTTCTTCTTCATCTCCTCTGAGTGAGCTCTGTTAGCAGCGTAGTGACGCTCATGCGGCGATGGCGGAACTCTCCTCTTTCCAACTCCATTTGAAGGCTTCTTAGCCCCATCTTTCTTTGTTCCAACTGCTCCTTTTGCCTTCTTACCTTCTGAAGACCGACTCGCCAATGGATTGATGAACTTTTGCTTCGCGATTCTCTGGTTTTCTCCTCCGGATTTCTTCTCTTTCGCATGAAACGATATGTTGGACCAGAAATTGTTGTTGCTTCTTCCTTCGCTCTTACTTCTATACAGAAAATCCTTCAGGAAAATCCATCTCTTCGAGCTCCTTCCTGCCGAAGACGATCTCGAGGATGAAGCCGAAATGGAAGGAGTACTGACCTCGGAGTTGGATGCAATTTCTTCAACCTTCTCCATTACTCCACATTCTCCAGAAATTTCGTTTTCAGTTACAGAGCATTCGACATTGATTCCATCTCCATACTCGCTCTCCGTCCACTCAATCGGCGAATATCTTAACGGCGACATGGATCTAGTTCTTCGCCGCTGAAACTTATCCCTCAGCCTCAGATCCCTCCCTCGAACAAACTCAACGATTCCGTCTCCTTTTCCATCTCCATTCTCTAGGTCCAGCATTGGCACCAACGGCAACTCCAAGTGCGTGGAGAGCTTCATCGGACGGATCTTCCCGTCGTGAAACAACTCGTCAGCGGAGCTCATCGATGCCATGGAACTCGAGCGGCCATTAGAGCCAAACCTCGCGGAGAAATCGAACTCAAACGAAGAAGAATGATTGTCCATGGAAGGAGAAGAGGAGGAAGAGTTCGGGTTTTTGGTAATGACGAAGTGCATAGGGCTGGCCGGAGCACTATAAAAGAAGGCAGGAACAGCGCCGCGGCCGGGGCTGGAAGGAGCACTGACGTAAGGAGTGGAGCAAGAGCTATCGACATCTTCGAAAGAGAGGTCGGCATCCGTGGAATCGAGAGATTCGCCATTGATACAGCAGTGAAGCTCTGCTTGGGGGTCTGCAATGGAGTTTCTTTGGGGATTGGGAGTCTGAGATTCCATCACTTTGGTGCTCAGTTCAAAGAGCTTCAACGAACAACAATGGAACCTCTCTTCTAATTAATAATAAAGAAATAAACACACCACCACAATTTGAAAAATAAATAAATAAATAAATATGAAAATTAAAAATGTTTTTTTATAAACATCACTCTACAGCAATGTTATGATATTGTCCATTTTGAACATAACCTCTCATGCCTTTGCTTTGAAGCCTCGTACCAATGGAGATAATATTCTTTGATTATAAACACATGATCATTTCCTAAACAGCTAAGTAATTATACGACACTTATTCAGCATTTTGGACTAAAATCAATCAGAATTGATAAGAAATTGATCACGAGCGGACCATGGTCGTCCGTCTCCGGTTTGCTGGCCAATAAGATCTTTGAGATTGACCAGCCAGCTGGGTTGGTTTGGCTATTTCTTTCTATTGAAAAGGAGTTAGCTATCTGCGCGAGTCACCTTCTTCTAGGCTCGCTGGATGACACGACATAGGTCGAGGCTTGACTGAAAGGGAAATGGTAGGGGTTGGAAAATGGGATTCTGGTGAAAACGCTAGAAAGAGGAAAGAAAGGATTGTACACCATTAAGTATCAAGTTGTAGGGGAGACTGATTTCTGTAAGATCCGGTTAGATAAGTAGCACTAGATTATATCAGTCGGATAGGCTGGATTGGGGTTCCGAAAAAATCTCTACAAATTCTTCTTTGCAAGAGATATCTCAGCCGAGGAGGAAATTTCATCCAACAGATAGATCGAACCTAACTGTGCAATATAGTATGAATGTATTGCTTGAGATGATCCACAGGGGACACGAGCATTCTCTACCACATCTATGTCATAAAGACGGAGCTTACCCACCTAAAGTATTATGACGAAGATCATGCTAGAGGACGTACATGACGGTGAGTACCCGATTGTAAGAGAACAACTGTAAAAGTAGTGTATGTAAGGCTACGAGTCGGGTATGGATGGTCTGGTTCGCCACCCATAGATTGTAAGAGAACAGCGGTAGTTCATAAAACGGAAGGCCGTTTCTATGGCCTCTACCCAATTCTCTGCGGCAATGGGATCCACCTTGCCTCCGTCAAAGGAAGGCGATTTATGCCTCTGGAAATCTTTTAGGTAGCGGGACTCCACAGTCATAGTTCCTGAATCTTTGGGCCCCTTGCCCTGCCATCATTTGGTTCATCAGAGTCTGATTTTCCATCGAAGTCATCATGAACGTCTAAAAAATCTCTTCTGTGGGCATGGCTAACGGCTGTTGAGTGGGAGTGGGACTTCTGTACTAGTGGTTGGAACCAATGGGACCTCCTTAGAGAAGGGAGCAATAGGGGGTGTATCGAGCAGCCTACGGTAGGGTCACTTAATGAGTATGTTTCAATACTCGTATTGATTTTAACATTTCTTCCGGTAAAGACAATGACCCAGTGTACCATTGACGACGTCTATTAAGGAGGTCCTAGAACAAAGCCGCAGATAGTTCAAAATTACCTAAACACGTTTTTTAGTTAGTTGCTCCCATATAACACGTCTATCAATTACTTACATGTTTTGCTAAACACGTTAACGTTTTTTTTTTTCCTCGAGAATTCAGCCCTAGAAAAAGTTGTACTACTCGTGTACACTTCCCCGTCACGTGACAATATTCATTATTTTGATGGAATTAAAAAAATTTGGGATAAAAATTAATAATAAAAAAAAAGTGAGAAATTTAGTCAAAATCTTTAATATTTGACTTTAGGAATTTTAATACATGAATAATTAATTTGCAATAATATAAAAAGGGAAAAATAAAGAAAATAATAATATTAAATTTAATGTTTATTATGACGTCAAAAAGCACCCAGTTCTGCCACCTCCGAATGGGTCACGTGGCATGTTCCCATTCCCGATATCTTTCGAGTTTTTATAATATACATCGTTCCTACTTTAACTTTTTTCCACAACACATTCACAGCCGTCCAAGTTGACACAAATTCAATGTTCATCAACTTCCAAATAAAATATATACTTAATAAACAATATTACATTTTCCGTCTTACGTGGCGCTTACGTGGATTAAGTTTGAGAAATCTTTTGGATCAACTCGAAATTTTAGGTTAGTTCGGTTGGTGACTCGAGTAACCGTTAGTTCGGTTGGTGACCCGAGTAACCTAAATAAAGCTCACAACCCAACCTAACTCAGGTTGGATTAGGTTGTCGTGTTCTTCTTTTTTTTTTTAATTATTTTTAAAAAATCATATTTATCTATAAATGTTATATTAATAACTAAAATATCATAAAATTTAAATATTAAACATTCATAACATCAGTTACAGTGTTGAGTTGCAACTCTATTTTCGTGTTGGTTGAGTTGACCCGACCAAAAAAATGTCAACCTACTAATTCGAAATTTCAGGTTGGTTGGGTTGGTGACACGAGTAACCTAAATGAAGTTCACAACCCGACCAACTCAACCTAGTTGAGTTAGGTTGAGTTGGGTTGTCGTGTTGTTTTTTTTTTTTAATTATTTTAAAAAAACATATTTATCCATAATACAGGTTACATCAATAACTAAAATATCATAAAATTCAAATATTAAACATTCACGAGTTATAATGCATCACTAACATCGGTTACAGAGTTGAGTTGTAACTCTATTTTCGTGTTAGTTGAGTTGACCCGACCAAAAAAAGTCAACCTACTAACCTACACGAACTTTTCTGTTTTCCAAAAATTCAGCTTAACCCAGAAAAAAAAAAAAAAATCTAATCCAACCTCACGTTTATATTTTGAGTTAGACAGTTAAGATTGGTCGGGTTCTTAAGTCGTATGAACTGCCCTAATCTCCTAATCATATGTTATTTCAATTAAACTAAAGAAAAATAACCGAATCGTTTATCGAATTTGGGATCTTAATTTAGTATCTAATGATTACGACATTTCTCTGTATTTCTAAGGCAGGATCACGTGAACGGTTTCTAAAAGTGGAGACTATCTCTACCATGTCAACATAAATCCTTTTAACATTCTTTGATCTCGTTCACGTGCTTTCTAGGAAAATTTCTACGAGGTCGTCTAGGATAGAATTTCTTTAAGTCAAACGTGCTTAACTTTAGAGTTCTTATGGTTGAGATATCGAAATGAAAAATAAAATGAAGAATTTTGCAGGGATGAAGAATGAAATAAGAGATATAGAAATGAGGACGGAAAAACTTCTCTATCCCATCTCTGTCCCGTAAATATTTCTATTTATATGGATTTTTAAAATGATCCTCCCGTCATTTTAATTTAGTTCATATTCGAAAAATCTTAAATTTTATACCAAACAATAGGGGTGTACGTCCGAGTTGGATTGGGTTGAGAGATTTTTTTGACCCAACCCAAAAGTTCGGGTTGGTTGTGTTGGTCCGGGTTGTCGGGTTGAATGTACACCCCTACCAAACAAAGAGATCAAACCTACCAAAAATTCGGGTTGGTTAGGATATTTGAAATGATTTTTCCTAAACAACCCGGTCAAAAGAACCTTACCTCATATAATTCTTCCTTTTTTAAAAAAATATTATTCTTTTTTCCTTCCACGTATATTTGTTCTTTATTGCAACCATTCAAGCCCACCACTAGCAGATATTGTTCGTTTTGACTCGTTACATATTGCCTTCAACCTCACGATTTTAAAACGCTGCTACTACGGAGGGGTTTCTACATTTTTATAAGGAGTGCTTCGTTCTACTCTCCAATACACGTGGGATCTCACAATCTACCCCTTTTCGAGGTCTAGCGCCCTTGCTAGCACACCACTTGGTCTCTGGCTCTAATACTATTTGTAATAGCTCAAGCCCATCACTAGCAGATATTGTCCGCTTAGCCCCATTATGTACCGTCGTCAGCCTCATGATTTAAAACGTGCCTACTACGGAGAGGTTTTGATACCCTTTTAAAGAGTGCTTCGTTCCACTTTTCAACCGATGTAGGATCTCGCATTTATCTTCTATTAGAAGTGTTCATATGATTCGAGTTCTTGACCAACCTAAGCCATAAAGATTGGGTTAAGTTAGATTTTTATTTTTTCCAGCTTGGGTTGGATTGAATATTCAATATTTGAACTTTATAAGATTTTAGTTATTAATATAACATGTGTTCATATATATATATATTTTTTTTTTAAAACCCGATAACCAAATCCAACTCAATCTGAAAAATCAAGGGTTGGGTTAGGTTTGTAAACTCTATTCGGGTTGCTCATGTCACTAACCTAACCAACTCGAAATTTCAGATTAGTCCAAAAAAATAATTATACCTGTTAGGAACCACAGACGTCCACAGTGGTATTGATATTGTCCACTTTGAGCATTAGCTCTCATGACTTTGCTTTTAGCTTCCCCAAAAATTCTCGTACCAATGGTTAGGGGTGTACATTCAACCCGTCAACCCAACAACCCAACCCAACCCAACCCAACCCAAACTATAAGGGTTGAGTTGGGTTGGATTAGCATTTCAAGTAGGTTTGATTCATTTTTTCTGAACCCGAACTGAATCGATTCGGTTCAGGTACGTGAGCAAAACCTTCGAGTTGACCTGAGCCAAATAAAAATATATAAAATATATTAAGAATCATTTTGTATTAATGGGTTTGCCAGAATATTCATTCTGTATTGCCAATAAAGATGTATTTCTTACTTATAAACGCATGACCGTTCTCTTAATTAGCCAACAATCATGAACAAGGCTACTCAACTCAACCCGTGTACACTCCTATCTCCTATTACATCTATCTTAAAATTTACACGCTCGTAAAACGAGGAATCTCCACATGTTTAAGGGAAGAATAATGAATTATCGCATTTAATTGAAATAATTTATAATATCTTGTTCATAGCTTCACTCACCCAATGATTTTTTGTATCATCCCCTAAATCTTTCATGGGGCCTCTAAAAGTTATGCAACCCCAAAAAAAGAGGGCTTTTCCCAAAGTCTATATTAAAATTGAGAACCTGCCCTAACTCACATGCTAAAGGCTACTTTATGAACAAAAAAAAAAAGAAAAAAAGTCCTCAAAAATCTATTATACTATTTTTTTTTTCCTTTATTTTTCTTCAAGTACAACAAATTGGGATACGAAATGTGAGAGTCCTACAGTGGTTGGGGAGGAGAGGAGAACGAAACACCCTTTATAAGGGTGTGAAAATCTTTCCCTAACAGACGTGTTTTACAATCTTGAGAGGAAATCCGAAAGGGAAAGACCAAAGAGGACAATATCTGCTAGTGGTGGGTCTAGGTCGTTACAAATGGTATCAGAGCCAGACACCGGACAATGTGCTAGCGAGGAGGTTGTTTCCTGAAGGGGGTTAGACATGAGGCGGTGTGCCAGTAAGGATGTTGGGTCCCACATCGATTGGAGAAAGGAACAAGTGTCAGCAGGACGCTGGCCCCAAAGGGGATGGATTGTGAGAGTTCCACATTGGTTGAGGAGGAGAACGGAACACCCTTTATAAGGGAGTGGAAACCTTTCCCTAGCAGACGAGTTTTAAAGCCTTGAGGGGAAGCCCAACAGGGAAATCCCAAAGAGGACAATAACTACAAGCAGTGGATCTGGACCGTTACATAAAAACTTGAGCTCTCTACTAATGAACTATTGTAACGACCCGACTTTTTAATCCTAGATTAGCTAGGATCGCTATCAAAAATATGTTTAGTTTTACCATACGAAAGAATGAGACTTTTAAAGTAAACAAGAGTACTTATTGGAGTTCCAATTGGCTGATTCGGCTCGGTTAACTCCATTTGAATCTCATTCCACAGTTTCGAACTCTATCCAACTAATTTGGATCGTTCCAATATTTTAAGCTAAGTTAGATGATTAATTGATGTCATTAGGTGAATTAAGCCCTTTAATGTATTCAAATCTGATGTCGTGGACCCACATAGATTGAATTGGATTATGAGGAGTGGATTCAAGCTAGTACTAGAATAATTAGTGACTCTGGCCTAAGTCAACCATGTAAGTGGTTCTATGCCTACTGTCTTAGTTAGATGACTTGTATGCTATGTGAATGATGTGTACTCTATGTCACAATCTCACTATTGGGAGCGAACAAAGTCGCTAAATATGTTCATTCAAGTCTGTTAAATTTATGATAAGTCTCTAAAAGAAAAACATGAGACCCAAATTAATGATCCTATGAACTCACGTTAGATGATTTATGATTTAATCCATTTGCATGTCTACAAGTTTGTTATCGTTTATGAGATCTCGAATGAACTGCAATGCTGATAATGACCAACTCTAGACTTAGGAATATGACTACATTGAACTTGAACGTTATGTTGTGTTCTTTGGGTTGAACGTATTTAGTATTGCCTAACTAGATGGCTTACGAGCGATGGATTCATTAACCATACCCCTTATTTTGAGATAGAATTGAGGACTATCCAATGAAGGTTATAACATTACGTGATGAATTAACCAACTAAATGCACGGTAAGGACAAAGAAGCTAGATACCACGCTGAACGAGGGGAAACTCAAGCATAAGAAGGAATTAAAATCACGTCTTTCATATTCCCTACGTAAGGACTTATGGACTCGTCCCAATCGAGAAGGGGGCACGTTGTGCTTTCTCGAGACTTGAGTCACCTTTTTATCCTTGTTGATGCCTTGTAGGGCCTATCAAGGATAGCTAGACAACCTTAGCAGGGAATCTACCTTGATTAGTAGGGATCTATGCATGCATCAAGGGTTGACCAAGATTGATCCAAATAGGGTAGAGCTCGAGATTAAATCATTCAGCAAATTCACTTAAAATTTAAAGTAGCAATCATTGAAATAACATAATTTAAAATAGGGAAAACATCATTGTCTTTACTTGTATTATCCTAACCTAAAGACTCCAACTTATATGCAAAAATTCAACTACTTCGTACTATTCTAATCGGAGCTCATTATTGGAGTCAAAAAAATCAATCACGTATAATCATGATTCAAAATGAGGCCTATCTTTTTGTGGTTCTTCCTTACGTCCAACTTTCTGTTCTGAATAAGATTGGATGCATGGTACTTCTCTACACACAATTCACACACACGTGTGCAAATACCCACTAAGCGGGTTCGTACATGTACCTCTAGACTTGACTACGAGCTATCACAAACTCATGCTACCGAAAACTAAACCAAAAGAAAGGAGCACATATATACTTCTAGAAACCATTTTTCAAACAAAACTTCAAAGGTAAAAATGGAAACATTTATTCAAGTTTAATATAACATTATAAAACTTATCAAGTTTTAGTTGTGGTGATAAAAATCAACTATTTTTCCTAAAAATAACCTCCACATTGGTTGGGGAGGAGAACAAATCACCATTTATAAGGGTGTAGAAACCTTCCCCTAGTAGACGCGTTTTAAAGCCTTGAGGGAAAGTCCAAAAGGGAAAGTCCAAAGAGGACAATATCTGCTAGCGGTGGATCTGGGTCGATACTCAAGGTAAATAAAACAAGGATTCACCTTAATTGATGATACACTTGTTCAACATAAATTCACTGTCAAACTAAATAAGTAATTATATAAATTATTTTTAAAAATCCTCTTGCCTGGCAAACCTAGAGACGCTGCATTCTTGTCTTTTCCATTCTGGTTGAGTTATCTGATCTAAGATCGTGTGTTCTAGTTCAACTACAGGCTTGATCCTTAATTTAATAATTTAGAACTCCCGTTGCCTCTGTAAACTGCCTGTTGGGTACGCTAAGGTTGGGAGTATGATGTGAAGGCCGATGGGAACTAAGGATATCATGCATGTGAGAACCCACGTCGATTGGAAAGGAGAATGAAACATCATTTCTAAGAGTGTGGAAACCTCTCCCTAGAATATGCATTTTAAAACCTTGAGAGAAAGCCCAAAGAGGACAATATCTGCTAGCAGTAAATTTGGACTATTACAAATGGTATCAGAGCTAGACACCAGGTGATGTGCTAGCGAGGAGGCAGAGTCCCGAAGGACGGTGGACAAGAGGCAGTGTGCCAACAGGGAAGCTGAGCCCTGAAAGGGGGTGGATACGAGGCGGTGTCCCAGCAAGGACACTGGTCCCCAAAAGGAAGTGCATTAGGGGTCTCACATAGATTAGAGAAGGGAACGAGTGCCAGCGAGGACACTGGACCCCGAAGGGGGGTGGATTGTGAGATCTCGCATTGGTTGGGGAGGAGAATGGAACATCCTTTATAAAGGTTTGAAAACTTCTCCCTAGCAGACGCTTTCAAAACCTTGAGAGAAAGTCCAAAAAGGACAAATATCTGCTAGCGGTGAGGTTGGGGTTGGGTAACGATAATATTTAAACAGAATTTCCAGCATCATCCATAGTAGCAAGACCATTTTTAATAATGAACAGACGTACTATAACAACAGAAACACATGGAAGATCAACAGATAATTCTGATTTAAATATGTTAAATATGTACATAAGGGCAGAAGTGTACCATAAAGATCCTAAGATGATTAACATCACATGTTGGTTGCAACTTTTGGTTCCATGTTGCTTCTGTTTTTTTTCCTCGGTTTCGGGGGGTTATCCATGTGGGAGACCTAAAAATTAATCCAAAGTTTAGAAAGAACAAGAGTCGTTTTGGATCAGGATTCAAAATATTCATATTTTGGCAGCTGATAACAAATCTATGAACAGAAGACTTACAATAAAGGATTTCCACTCGAGTCGTTTTTGCGCCTCGGCTGTCGTAGATGGCTGTGACTGATCTCCAACGTGTCGGAAGATATGGACGAGCACAACAGCATCAAGAGCTGCATATTCTAGCTGCTCAAAATTCAACAACACTTACTTTAGTTTGATCTCTTTAGAAGAGAAATTAAAGGAAAAAAAATTAAAATCTACAAGGAAACACAGAGAAAAACCAGTTTGACAGACATCTTCTAATTTTAACCTCTTCTACAAAATTCATGAATATGGAAAAAGAAGAAAAGAAAAGAAACATTTTCCTCGGTTATTACTTCTTAATCCAGAACTTGAAAAAACGTCCATAAATATCCATTCAACCGTGACAGCTTTACTAACAACGTCCAATTATTTTAAATGAAATGCACATTGTGGATTCAAATTTGCTTAACCCCATTTTCACCTTTTGTCGACAATAATAACACAATAGCTAACATTAGAAAATGGAATAATCGGGAATCTCGAGTAACTGGCCAAGCCGCAGTGGTTATTTGAGTAGTGTGATTTTCGTTTCAGTTGGTGTTTAGAAAAGTGTATATTTTGCGTAATGTGTATTGTTTGGGTTTGTGTGTTTCCGAGGGGTGCTGAAATGAGCTTATTACCCTACTGGGTATCATTTTGTGTGGAGTACTTTTTTTGGAGATGTTGAGTGGTCGTGAAATGGGCTTAGTACCCTATTGGGGCACATTTTGTTGGTGGTACTTTTTGCTGAAATGAGCTTATTACCCTACTGGGTATCATTTTGTGTGGAGTACTTCAACTCGCATCGAATGGTCATATATACACGTAAACAATATTCCATAAAATTCTGTTGTTCTTCTCACTTACCCATCAATCATGTAACAGCTCAAACCTATTGTTAGCAGATATTGTCCTTTTTAGGCTTTCCTTTTCGAGCTTCCCCTCAAGATTTTTAAAACATATCTATTAGGGAGAGGTTTCCACACTCTTATAAACAATGTTCCGTTCTCCTCCCTAACCGATGTAGGATCTCACAATCCAAGCCCAAAGAAGACATTATCTACTAGCGGTGGGCTTGGGTTGTTACAAATGGTATCAGAGCCAAACACCAGACGATGTGCCTGCAAAGAGGCTGAGCCTTGAAGGGGGTTAGACACGAGGCAGTGTGCCAGCAAGGACGCTAGCCTTGAAGGGGGTGGATTGGGGGGTCCCACATTGATTGCAGAAGGAAATGAGTGCCAGCGAGGACGCTAGCCCCAAAGGGGGGTGGATTTTGAGATCTCACCTCGGTTGGGGAGGAAAAAAAAACATTTTTTTTTATAAGAGTGTGAAAACCTCTCTCTAGTAGACGCGTTTTAAAAACCTTGAAGGAAAGTCCAAAAAGGATAATATCTACTATTAGTGGTGCTTGGCGAAACAAATATGAGATGTCAGGAAAGAAAAGAAATTGACCTGATTCACTGTCAAGGGCCGCTGCTCCCAGTCACTATTTCTTCTCGTCTTGTTCAATCCAGCTCCCAATACTTTCTAAAACAATTACCACATGAGAGAAAACATACAGTAATTTCAAAAGATTTTTATTATTTTCTTTTACGGAAAAAATCTAAAAAAACAAATAAAGCTATGCTTGATAAAGGAGTTGTAACCGTATAGGTTATAGTAAACAAATTAGGTACCATATCAAATTCAAGGAAGAAGAGACTTCCGTATAACTGTAGTTATGTTACCTTCGCAAGCCCAGATAGACCTCCAGTGTGGTCCTTAAATACATTTTGAATGTCCAGTAACATATCATAATGTTTGAAACACTCTAATGATCCATATGAATGGGACAGTTGCTTTATGTCGCATTGAAAATTGTAACCTACAAAAGCAAGAAAGCATTTAGTCAAAATTAGCCATCCGAGAAAAAAGGGGAGTTGGTACATGAAAATAGAGATGCAGTGGTTAACACAGGCACTTTTTAAGACATCAAGGATGTTAGGAATCACGACTCTTCCCAATGGTATGATATTGTCCACTTTGAGCATAAGCTCTCATGGCTTTGCTTTGGGCTTCCTCAAAATGCCTCATACCAATGGAGATAGTATTCCTCACTTATAAACCCATGATCTTCCACTAAATTAACCAACGTGGGACTCACTCCCAATAATACTCAACAATCCTCCTCTCGAACAAAGTACACTATAAGCCTCCCCTAAGGCTTATGGAGCTCTCGAATAGCCTCCCCTTAATTGAGGCTCGACTCCTTTCTCTGGAGCCCTCGAACAAAGTACACCCTTTGTTTGACACTTTAATCACTTTTGACTACACCTTCGAGGCTCACAATTCTTTGTTCGATATTTGAGGATTCTATTGACATGGTTAAGTTTAGGGCATGCCTCTGATATCATGTTAGGAATCACGACTCTCCACAATGGTATGATATTGTCCACTTTGAGCATAAGCTCTCATGGCTTTGCTTTGAGCTTCCCCAAAAGGCCTCATACCAATGGAGATAGTATTCCTCCCTTATAAACCCATGATCTTCCACTAAATTAACCAATGTGGGACTCACTCCCAATAATCCTCAACAAAGGAGTGTATTCTATCATGAACATACAGACTAAGAGGCATGTTTGGAATAATTAACTTCATATTCACATTAAAAGAATCAAATAATTTAAGAACACATCCAATCGATAAATAAGAGTAATACTTCTGGACGTGTATGGAAAAGTTTAAGGCTTCAAGTGATTTCAGGAAGTTGAACATTGACATATCACTAACCAAGCTTCAAAATACTAGAAGACTGCAAGATGCGAGTCAGGCAATTGTCTAGAATGTCGGGGACATCATCATATAACTTGATCAAGTCAAAGATGAAAGCCTTTTCCTCGGAAGCAATTTGCATAATAGATACCTGAACATAAATGTGATGAAACAAAAGGGAAACGTTCACACACACAAAAATAATAATCAAGAGAGGTATATGCATAAAGTCGGTTCTCTCAAAAAATAAAACGATATAAATATTTTAAGGAAGTCAATAGCTGTGGTTTGAATGTCAGCAACTACGACCAACAAATTACTCTGCATTCTGCAGATTAAAGAATACCAACAAAAATCCTCAATCCAAACACCTTTTCTTTTCTTTTCTTTTCTTTTCTTTATTTATTTATTTATTATTGTTACTATTATTATTATTATTATTATTTTGGTAAGAAGAAATAGTCCCAAGCCAAGAAAGTTATAAAAAAACTCACTTAGATGGTAAGATTTGAAAGGGCGTAGATTTTATACCATGAAAGGGCTACAAAAATAACATGATCAAAGAAGCTCCCATAAAAGTTTTCTTTGTCCTTAAAAAGCCTATTATTCCTTTCATTCCAAAGGAGAAAAATAACTGGCGCACTGCTTCACTGTTCTTATAAGATTCTTAAGGGAAAAAAAAAAAGAAAGAAGAAGAGAGATACAACAACCAGTACTGCAGATACAGGGTATGAGAAAGTGATTGGAGAAGAAATGTAATTGCAGAGAGTAGAAAGAATTTTATCAATGATTACCTTGTTCGGTTTCCTGCCCTTTATATAGTTAGGTTTCCACTCACAATCAATACCAATAACTTTACATTCCTCAATATGGCATACTGCATTATGTAAAGCATCAGCTTTATCGACCCACAATATATCTCCAGTAATTAGTTGATTAAGATTCAGATAATGGTTCTGTCCATAAGCTCCCTCGCGTTCTACAGAAAACCAATAGGAACGTTAGAATAACCAATATGAATCAGAACAGGTAAATTTTGGTGCAATATATATAAAATTTAACTAAAATGATTCAAAGCTCCATATGGGTAATGCCGAAGAGCAGTTAACCCAGATAATGTACAGGAACAGTCTTAAATGTGGAAACCATCCAAGGTTACCCAATGATAATTTACAGCTTAATGGATGGTTACTCAAATATTTCACAAGATTAGTCAAGCCGCAAAAAGATAACGTTGCAGGAATTTAGATGGTTGAGATGAATGCTATTAGAAAAGAAATGATAATATTATTAAGATGTTTAAGGTACATTTGTAATTAGAGAGGGAAATTGTTCTTGTGATTCGTTATAAATAGAGTGCATGAGAAAGGATAAGGGTATGCATTGATTTAGCTCTGTAGTTAAGCCTACAATATATTGAATATGAGATATTGATTTTGACAAAGCTGGAGAAAACGTTATAAATAGAGTGCATGAGAAATGAGAAAGCTAAGCCTACAAGATAGCTCTGTAGTTTCCCACTTCAGGCTAATAATCGAATATGAGATATTGATTTTGACAAAGCTGGAGAAAACGGCCAGACATACACAATGAAACATCTAAGAGGTCAAGAGAATACGGTAAATATGGTATACCTTTGATATTCAAAAAACCTGTAAGGGAGTACCTATTGCAAAGTTCATCAACCTTTTCAAAATAACCAGCCTCCAACGCCAAGTAAACCTTAAAACACATAAAGCTTAGGTAAGAATACGAAGACATTAAGCTTTAAGAACCATTTGTTATAAACCCAAAACTCACATTCAACAGTTAAAACATTTTCCTCATGACAAAGTATACATATATATTCCTTACAAATGTTCCAAAGATGAGTAACGAATCCAAGGGCTACCCACCAGATATTCTAGAAATTGTCTATTGCTCTTTGTTTTTGCCTCAGCAACATCCCAGCATCCTTTTTCAGCTAAATTCTTCAAGGAGCTAGGGTAGAATTATAATTATTCATATACAATTTTCAGCCAATGGAGACATAGGCCAATACCAAAAGCACAAGAAATTTGAGTTCAAAGAAAAAAAAAACGCAGCATATGGATCATCAAAGTACCTCTCTTTACACTTCTGATAGACATCAGGGAATTCCGTCTGAAGACCATTTGTCTTTACAATGCCATATGTACTTTTTACCTTGTTTCTATTCATCAACTCTTGGACAAGCAGACATAACATTGGTCTTCCCATGAATGTCGCCCATTTCTCAGCAGCTTTGAATTCATTGTTCTGCAACATGCTATAGAGAAGAGACTGCCCAGATTGGCGAATGGAGAAATGCTCCAATACATCAACTGCTGTCGTGTAAGACTGAGTTTCTACTAACTGAGAAACATATTGCTCGACGAAGTCTTTAGCTGAGCTAGAGCAACACCCATTTCTTGCCTTCGAGTCAAACCGAACTTTCTCGATGTTGGTCAATTGAATGTCAAATACCTGTAAAATCTTCACAGCTATCCTCTCATCATGCTTAATGAATCCTCCAACAATATCCACAAATAGCTGAGCAGCTAGGTTCTTTGCCTTGTCAAGGTCTGTTAGGGTTGTCACTACTTTCAAAAAACGTTGAAAAGCTGATGTAATCAAGTGACTGAATCCTTCACTATATAGCCCAAAAATAGGCAAGACATATAGGCAATGTATAACAAATGTAGCTGGTCCAGGTTGGGGACCATTATGAAGAACAAGATGAACTTGTTGCTGAAGAGATCGAAACTTCTTAGTTGCTTTCAATGTGCCTACATTTGCACTCGGTGACATTAAAAATGAAGAATATACATAAATAGAATGAGATAAACCAAAATGCCTCCTAAACAGATATGACATAAAAATGCAAACTTGATGAGCTGTATACATTGAAACATCTAACTTTGTGATTGGCAAAGGTTCAATATAAGAAACGGAATATCGGGTGAAATAGTTACACAAAACAATTTAAAAGCAGGAAAGTAAGTATTGGCCACCATTACTTCAAAGTGAACCTCGATATTATCACCACTAACTTGAATACTTGTTGAGCACAAAGAAGAAAGCTATTTTTAGACAGTGAAGAGCAAGGTTAGACATATTATATTTTCACATATGAACCAGTTGGAGAACTTTTCTTCCTATTTTTTACATCCATCAAATCTTGTTTCCTCTAGTATAAAAAACCACATGTGAATAAAAACAGCCAAAGCAAAACAAATATTTTCATTTCATGTATGCACTGATAAAAATGTTCAAATAATATACACAAACACACACATGCCCAAATAAAAAGTACAGAAAAACAACATAACTTCTACATCCATGATACATCATAAGAAACAGAGGAGACATACCACGAATATAGCATTCCTTTAGGAGGTATAAGAATACAACAGGGGATATATAAGATAGATCAGAAAGAGAATGCACAGCAATTTTCCACGCAAAATGAGTTTGATCTATAGGGTCACGTGGTTCAGCAACATTTTGATCGAGCCCCATGCCAATGAGAAAATAATGGTCCTAAACAATTATAAAAAAAAAAAAAAAAAAACTTGAATATAGGATAAAGATGACAATGATTAAATAATAATAATAATAATAATAATAATAATAATAATAATATATGCACTGGCTCCACTAAAACAACACTACTCTTGATCAAAGGCAACATAAATGATTTGTGCAATTTAAAGAGCCGATGTTAAAATGCTACAACATAATCTCGGGAAACTATAGCCAACATTGTCACTTCAATATTTTTAAAAACAAAAAGAGAGTTAGAGAAATAAAAGTCCTAGACGGTTCAGACTAAAATTATTTAAAATTGAAAATTTTTAGCAAGGCCTATGATAAAGGGACTTTTAAGCAAAAATCATGAGCGAAATTTGGAAATCAAATAGGAACGATGATTCATGATACAGATAGTCTCAGTTCTTGTCTTCTAGAAATATCAAAACCGTGAGACTGGTAAGAAAATGGATCTACTTATTTTACTAATCGAGCAATGGAACCATAAACCATTGCATATAGGATTCAATTTTTGGATTGGTATTAGTTCACAATTATCAGGAATTATGCCTAGAGTAACCCTACTATACCAACAACTATCTAACTCATATAGAAAAATTACAAATATGCCAAAATAAGTTAATAGCATATCTTGTCAAGCATCCAACTGGACTATCATCGATAATGAAATAGCTAATTATACTCAATACATTCTCCTTGGTTATAAATCTAACTGCAACAACATAAAAGCACTTCCTCTTTCCCTAATTTCTTCATGAACCTACTAGATATATGTCACATATAAAGCTCCAACATCCAACTAACCGGGAAGAAAATTACTTCTTGTTTGCTGATACAAAGCAAAGTTGCAGCAATAAAAACAGGAAAAGCACATAGCAGCTTCAAAAAAACTCAGAACAGAAAAGTAATTGAAGGGGTATTCAAATATATCTTCTAAACATTGATCTTAAAATCACTTTGCAAATTGTCTGGTTTCATTTAATTTAAAAAAGATCTCCCAGTATTTTGTTTCGTTGTACTTCTAGTATGAAATAATTTTAAAACATAAGATATTTAAATCAAGATATACTAAAAAAGCAATTGAAAACTATGTGCAAACAATTAACTCAGAAGGCAGCCATATGAACACACGTGAAAGTAACAAAATACCATCTCTTATCTTAACTCTTATTTCTTCTTTTGCTACTGTCTTCAAGGTGAAAGATTGCAGCGAAAGGCATGGAAATTAAGGCAGTGTGTGCCTCAGCATCTTCTAAGACAATCAACTTCAAATAGGTGCTTGCCTCTTATTGACAGGAATGCTATTAGGAATGTTAGTAATTGGCTAAGGAGTTTGCTAGAAGATTTTTTGTTATAAATAGAGTGGTTCAGAAGAGTGGACGGTAGGCATTTGGTAAGTGAATTAGGGCTTGAGTGGTATCTCAAGAAGGGAGAGTACAAATACCTCAAATGACTTCATTTACCTTCTAAGTTCTTTATCTTTTATATTGCAATACATTTTGGTTCTATTGGATTGTATCACTCAGCATTTTATTTCCATTTGTACATTTCATGAGATAGTGACCACAGCCATGTTAACTCATAGCATGTAAACGAAAAACCTTTATTGTACGGGCTTCAAACACAACCAATAAGGAAGATAAATGAAAGAAGAAACCGTCATCTAGAGACCAAAAAATAATTGTCCCCACCATTTCTTATAAAGGGGAGATCATATCTTAAGACATTTGATTATTACTACTATTATTATTATTATTTAATAAGAGAGAGATTCATCCAAAGCGCCGAAGCCAAACCAAACAACCTAGGGGACAAAGGAATGAGGCATCCCTTTTCCCAACAGAAGAGTTACAAAAAGACTTTCCAATCTAAAATGATGAGGTCTGTGGAGTAATTACAAAGAAGCCTACGCTGAACACTCCAAGTATAGACAGTATGTTGTACGAAATCACAAAAGAAAGAAAAACTAGACTTCTTATCTGATAAAATTCTAGAGTCCCTTCCCTTTCCAAAGGAGCCAAGGAATTATATGATTATCCTCAAGCCAAAACACCCAAATAATCACAACTATTTCAATCTATAATTTTCTAATTTTACCATGGAGGCCAAAGATACTTCCTATAACCATAAAATCCCCCTTCATGTGGATGATTGTACCAAGTAAAGTTGAAAGCCTCACAATATCACAAATATTCATCAAAAGGATGCAGTGCAGCACCAGATCGTCCACTATAATAAAACAGTAGAAAGGGTAGCTGGGATGAGGGTAAGTCTTCCCCTTCCTCCATTTTCTATGTTTTTCCCTTACTTTTCTCCAGCATGTGATTCCAGAAATCAGTGAGTGAGGGTTGCCTCCAAGGGGAAGCACTAGGTAGTTGACAGACCATTTAAAGTAAGAATATGATAGAGCTCGAATTATATGTACTTACTAATTTGGCAAAGCCAAGAGAGTTTTAAGAACTCCCTCCTCTTCAAAATGCTCAACAAGAGCTACAAAAAGCAAAATGCCAAAACATGAAGATACCAGCTTCCCTCCTCACTGACCCATAAAAGGGCTTTTCTCCAAACTAACAGAACCCCTATGGGCCCACACAATCCCCCGCACTCACACCTACGGATAACAACTCTCATTCTTCACAAATTACATCATTTTGGCCATCCTATTTCTCTCATATTTCTCCGAGTGTAGACCTTAGTAATTTGGGGTCTATCAGAACAAGAAAGGATGTAAGCAAAAGATATTACTTCTTCCCATATAACATCAACACTTGGCAATATGGAGAAATGAATTTCTCAATGTTTGTTAAGTCGCCCAAGCAAAATATGTATCTTCAGCAAGTTGCAAATGTGTAATCTCTCCTCTATTAGCCAAAAGCCTTCATGAAGCAAGTAGCTAGAGATATTGGAAAGATGGAGAAATGCGAAAGGGGAATGGAGCCCTCTTGCCGTCCATAACAAATAGTTAAACCAAATCAACTTCTAAAGTCCCTCTAAAGATCTTGTTGTTCCTCCACAGCCAAATTCACGAAGTAGCCAAAATACAAGCTTGCTACAGAATTCTTTCCTAAGTAACATTTAATCTCTTTTTCTGCTTCCATTGATTATAAGCACTCGTGAATGTACAGTGGCATCAGAGTTCAGATCTTGATAAGTTTCAACATTTCCTTATTTGTTTTTATAATTTTCTACCTTTTCATCTTCTGCATCTATTTTTATGAACCCAATAGTTTTAATAAATAATCCGTTTAATTATTACATCCTAAAAGAAGAACATTATTTTAAAAAAGAGCTTTATCCTTAGAAAATTTGTTTAAAAACTATAATCGTCAGCCTATACAAAGCCTTAGTCCAATAGGGCTTTGCTCTGACTATGCCTCTTGCCTTCAGGAACCTTCTACACTTGTCTGTTATGTGCCCCTAAAACCTGTTGTCTCTCTTAATTTTTCTTTTTTAAGAATTACTGTCAAACAAGCAATCAAGATGAAATTTTTTATACAAAAAAGATATCGATAATTTAAATTTTTAAGACCTAACTCTATTTTTATACATAAATCCTAAACAGCCTACAAGCATAAATAAAGTTCCAGATGAGTTTTCTATTCACAGAAGAACAGTGAACTTTTATTTATATTTTTCTTTATCAATCACTTTAACTATAAGATCTATTCCCTACTTTTACCCCTCAAGTCAAATCAAAAGACCCCAGTTGACTTCACAGACAGAAATATATATGAAAAAGAACCAAACTATTTACACTAAAAAAAGCTAAAATGTAATAAGCTGACAAGAAACGACATTCTAAGAATAACACAACACACCATACATACTCATGGTCAATACTCAGAAATAAGCAAAGAACAGAAGAGAAATTGCAATATAGAGAACAAAATTAGTTTTCAAGATCAGTCGTTAAAGAGAAATATGTAAGAGCTCCCAAAAAATTGAACAAAATCCGAAGCAAACAGAAGCAATCCCGAAACATTCAAGCGAGGTCAACAATAACAGTCGAAAATCAACCTTAAACGATCATATTGCCATAGTTTCCGAAATGCGGTGGGAAGAAAAATGAGTAGACCACCTCAAACTCGAAGAACTTCGAATTTCGTCCCGGATTTTCCTTCTCCTCGTCAAATTTCTCAGCGAAAAAACTCGAAGAAGCAAATCAACAGAACGAGGAAAGAATTTATCAAGCAAGAACGAATCCAATCCGTGTTGTTGTGAGGAAGAAAAATTCTTCTAACGAGTTCGTACGCTGCGACTGCATCAAGAACACGGATGCAAATTTATAATATATTTATACATCTCTATCGATGTTCATCAAATTTAGAGATGGAAGAAGAGAAACGGATTATTAAAAGTTATTAAAAGATTAATAGGATTATGAATTTGATCAAATCCACGTTTCACCCTCGTTATTGGGCCGACCGGCCCGACATGAAATAAAGGCCCAGCCCAAACTCTTTGGGTCGGGTTTGAGTCTTGAACCGACCCATTAGATTAGCTAATTACATGGTTAAGAGTGTTAATAAATAGGGGTTATACAATACACCTCCTTAGGGGCCTGCATCATCGTTGGCACACTGCCCACATGTCTAGCTCTAATACCATTTATAACAATTCAAGCTCACTGCGAACAGATGTTGTCTGTTTGGCCCATTACGTATCATCGTCAGCCTCACAGTTTTAAAACGCGTCTGCTATGGAGAAGTTCCCACACTCATCTAAGGAATTTTTGTTCCCCTCTCCAGCCGATGTGGTTCTCACAATCCCACCCTCTTAGAGGCTTACGTCATCACTAGCACACCGCCCCGTGTGTAGCTCTGATACCATTTATAACAACCCAAGCTCACTGCTAATAGATATTGTCTGTTTTGGCCCATTACGTATCATCGTCAGCCTCACAGTTTTCAAACGTGTCTGCTATGGAGAAGTTTTTGCACCCTTATAACAAATTTTCGTTCCTCTCTCCAACCGGTGTGGGATCTTACAATACACCCCCTTAGAAGCCTATGTCATCGCTGGTACACCGCCTGCTGTCTAGCTCTGATACCATTTATAACAACCCAAACCCACTACTAACAGATATTGTCTGTTTTGGCCCATTACATATCGTCGTCAGTCTCATAGGTTTAAAGCGCGTCTACTATGGAGAAGTTCTCACACCCTTATAACGAATTTTCGTTGCCCTCTCTAAACGGTGTGGGATCTCACAATCCACCCCCTTAGGAGCCTACGTCATCGCTGGCACACCACCCAATGTCTAGCTCTAATACCATTTATAACAACTCAAGCCCACTGCTAACAGATATTGTTTGTTTTGGTCCATTACGTATCATTATCAGCCTCATAGTTTTAAAACGCGTATGCTATGGAGAAGTTCTCACACCCATCTAAGGATTTTTCGTTCTCCTCTCCAACCAGTATGGATCTCACAATCTACCCCCTTAGAGGCCTACGTCATCGCTGACACACCGCCCAAGTCTAGCTCTGATACCATTTATAACAACCCAAGCCCACTGCTAACAAATATTGTCTGTTTTGGCTCATTACGTATCGTCATCAACCTCACAGTTTTGAAACGCGTCTACTATGGAGAAGCTTTCACACCCTTATAACGAATTTTCGTTACCCTCTCCAACCGTGTGTGAGATCTCACAATCCACCCCTTTAGAGCCCTACGTCATCGTTGCACACCTCCCGGTGTCTAGCTTTGATACCATTTATAACAACCCAAGCTCACTGCTAACAAATATTGTCTGTTTTTGCCCATTATGTATCGTCATCAACCTCATAATTCAAAAACGTGATACTAGAGAGAAATTTCCACACCCTTATTAAGAACGTTCCGTTCCGTTCTTCAATCGATGTGGAATCTCACCTAACCTAACTCAACCTTATAGTTCGAGATTGAATAATCCGAATCGGCCATTGAGTCGTATGAAACACCTCTAACCATAAAGAGAATCAAATATTAATACCTCCACATATTAGAATATAAATGAGGTTCAAAAGCATGGTCAAATCAAACATAAATTTTATATAATTATTTCCTTTTCAAATCCTTAAATATAATAATAATCAAAACATTATTTAATATCTATTTTATATAATTATTTCCTTTTCATTTCCTTAAATTTAATATCTATTTTAAAATAATCAATACAAGGTGTGCCCATGGTTTGATGGTATTGATCCATCTCTTTCAAAAAGGCATAAAATAAAAATTAAATTAAATTATTTATTTATTATTATTATTATTATAATAATAAAAAAATAGCAAGTTTTCATTTTTAAGATATCTTTTAAATAAAATTTAAATGTTTTTAAATTTTTAAAAAATTTTAAAAACCCCTTAAATTTTTTTTTACTCATAAATTTTCAAAAATAACATTAAAAATTTCAGTACTTTCCATTAATAGGAACGAAAATAACTTTTTTTTAATTTCTTTTTTTTATAAGATTTAAGGATATTAATACAGATTATTAACCGAGTATGACACAATATCTACCACTAAATAATGTGAATAGATTTGAAAATATTATTACTGAAAGAAACAAAATGAAAAATAAAATTGGGATCGAACGTTCAATTTTCAATATTTTTAAATATGATACAAACTACCAACTAATATGTACCAGTAATAAAAATATAAAAATAAAATAAAATATACTACTAATCAAATATCTGAGGTGTATGTTAAGTTATGGAGACTGCCGCTTATTTATAGCTGAGTCAACGGTTATACATAGTAAAAGTATATTTAGTAACATATATAAAGTAAATTGTTAAATAGCTATGTATAGTAAAAAGCTATATCGGGTAAAACTATATATGGTAAATAATTATATATGGTAGATAGTTATATTTTAAATAAAGTAAACTAAACTATATATATATATATACCTCGGGAAGAGCTTTCTGTATTCTCTCTTATTATACATACTTGAAGTCATCGATATAAATCCTTTAGCAAGAGTTCTCGTTGCATTTTCTCTCTTTGTGTTCATCGAGTGGGTTGTTGTGCGATCGTAACAGTGTATTCCATAATTGATATATTCTCTGAATATTAACTAATTATGAATATCAGAACTAATTCAAACTTGCGAGTTTTTTTTAAAATTTTTAAAAAATAAAAAATATTAATAAAACTTTTTAAAATTAAAAATATGGTATTAATTGTTTACGTCCAAATTTTTTTAAAAAAATAAATTAAAATATTTAAAAATATTTTTATTAATTAAAAAAAAAACGACCACTCAATTGGAGGAGAAGTGAAGAATTTTCCATATACGAGAAAATTGTCGAGGAGTTGTTGTAAAGGGCATTGTGGACTTTTCACTTACTTATTTATTATTATTATTATTATTTGGAAAAGTAGAAAATGACACCTTAATCATTATTTATTTTAATTTTAGTCAAAGACGCATGAAATTCAACTAATTTGGCTACGTATTCTTTTACTTTTTTTAATTAATTTCAACCTTAATTAATCCAAAATGTTTAATTACTCTTTTAACCCCTTTCAGCTTTATTTACTCATTAAACTTTAAAAATATATAATAAATTTATAATAAACCATAAATCTTAAAAATTAGATAAAATTAATAATTGAAACGGGAGTCCTACCTTATTAAATTAAACGAAAAATCACGAGTATATAAAGTAAGAAATATTATTACTTTATTATTATAAAAAAATACTAATATAATTAATAAAATAGTACATGTATGAGATTAGGGGTGTACATGGTCTGGGTTGGGTCGGGTTAAATGATTTTTTTGACCCAACTCAAAAGTTCGGGTTGGTTGAATTGGTAACCCAACTCAACCCGAAACTTTTCACAACCCAACCCAACCCTCTATTTTTGGGTTGGGTTCGGGTTGAGTTATCAATTTTTTTAAAAGTTTTATTTATCCACAATTTAATTATTCGGATACATAAAATATATTAAAAATTCACATACATATCAATCTATAATTATTGACAAAAAAAGAAGAAGAAAACGAGCAAAAATTGTAACATATTAACATAGTTCAACATTATCATAAAACTAAAAACAACTAAATACCGACATTTCTTGAGAATTAGTTAAAGTAACAAAAATAATACTTATTTATACGTGACCAGAGTTTTAAACTATTAGAAAAATAAAAATATATTTAAATTGTGATATGTAATGTTACCCAAATAAATAATAAATACATGTTTTAAAATTATATATATATATATATATATATATATATAAATAAATAATTTATGAACATTGTATATTGCATACTTAAATGTAGTCATAATTAATAAATTTTTGTATTATGAAATAAACATTATATTTAAAAATAGTATAAAATTTGTGAATAGTTATTAAAAAATAGTATTAATGAATTGCAAATTAAAAAAAAAAATTGTATTTGCCTGGCGTCGAACCTGAGCGTGAGTCTTAATACATTTAATATATTTTTATTTAGCTCGGGTCAACCCGAAGGTTTTGTCCATAAACCTGAAACCGACTCCATTCGGGTTCAGAAAAATAGACCCAACCCTACTCGAAATGTTAATCCAACCCAACCCAACCCTTATAGTTCGGGTTGGGTTGGTCCGAGTCATCGGATTGAATGTACACCCCTATATGAGATCATCGTCTCGAACATCTTGAAAATGATGAATTCTTTATTTTATTATTATTATTATTTAAAAATTATTTGGTGAACGAACCTTATTTTGTGATCCGTTTAAGCAACCTTTTCTTTTTTTTAAAGAAAACCATCACCATTTTTCAAAATTAAAAAGTTAAAGTTTATATATATATATATATATATATATATATATATATTTATTTATATATTTATAATCGATGGGGATTGATTTTCTAGAGACTTTCTTTTTTAATAATTTTATTATTTAATATTGATAAATTATAAATATATGCAAATCCAATCTTAAAATTGAATTTATTTATTTAATCTAAAATAAAATAAAATTTAATCCAACTTAAATAGTTTTTTAAATTTAAATATAGGGTTCATTTTGATAAAATTTAACTTAAAATATATATAATATTAATTTTTCTTTATTAAATATTTCATATCGTACACACGTTTTGTAACGATCCATGCCCATAATTCGGGATCCAAATTCAGTACCTCGTGGCCTCAACGTTCTTCTAGTATCACCTACGGCAGATCAAGTTACCTACTTCTTACTTCTTAAGAGCGAAGACTATCCCTACAGACCAATACGAGTCCGTCTAGCATGTTTTGACTTCACTCACATATATTACAGGAAAATTACGAAGAGATCACCCAATATATAATTGTAAACACGTTTAACTATAGAATTCCTATAATTACGTGTCGGAATTTAGTGCAACTTACTGCTAGAATGTATTAGTTATGGAATATATCTTAGATATTCGTAATCGGTTAATATTTTTCTTTATTATTTGATTAGTAGTATATTTTATTTTATTATCAACGAAGGTTCATTCTTAACTCTGTATTGTTTCGTTCAGTAATAATATTTTCAGATCTATTTACCGTTGTTTTAAGTGGTAAATATTGTGTCATTATGCTGCGGAAAATGAAGGTAAAAAATTAAATTATAAGAAAGTATTTAATATTTTAAATGGACAGACAAACCTAAACTGGGGTTCTTTCAAACATGCTGACGTCTCTTGATTTAACAGAAATTAATTTAATAATCCCAAATAAATTAATTAAAATATTTATAAATAAAATAAAATAAAATAACTGAAAGTCAATCATGTATTTAATATATATATATATATTATTATATACAATTCAATATTTTATGTGTTTATTTAAATATTTTATGCGAGCGGAAGGTTTCTACACCCTTATAAACGGTGTTTTGTTGTGGGCTAAGGCTTTAAAACGCTAGGGGAAGGTTTTTACACCCTTATAAATGGTGTTTTGTTCTCCTCCCGGCTAACGTGGGACATCACACGTTTGGTCATTCAAACTACAAACATGGATAGAATATAATTCTTGATTTAAAAAGATTGTATGTAATTAACGGGTACTTCTCAAGATTTAATGTAATAATTTAGGGAGAATGTAACAACTGAAGTACACCGTTAACAGATATTATCCGCTTTTGCCCATTATGCATCGTCATCAACCTCACAGTCTTAAAACGTGTCTTTTAGAGTTACGCAACGGAACCGGTACTCATCTAGATACTATCCTCTTTGGGGTTTCCCTCCCGAGCTTTTCCTCAAGGTAGAAGAAGTTTATGCGTCTACTAGGGAGAGGTTTCATTTGTAGCATGAGTTTGAGGGTCATTATCTGTAATGTTCATTATAGTAGAATATGCAGCGGTAGAAGAAGGTCAACGTAAACTCAATTTAGGATGTAATGTAGCGACAATTGACTACAGAAAATCTACACGAGAAATGTTGACTGAATCTCTAATCATGAGATCGAGTCGTATATATTTTAGTGTAACAACGTATGATCAAGCGTCGTTTGAATCTCTAATCATAAGATCGAGTCATATATATGCATCCTGTAAAATATTGTTAAAGTGAAATAATGTATTTCGTGGTTAAATCTTATACAAACTTATTACATAAGACTCATATTCACATGTCTGTACATGAACACTTTGGTCTTTGAACTTAAGATATATTATTAAAAATTTCAATAGATACTTAAACTTTTATGAGACTGACGGTCCTCTCCTTAGCAGACGCATTTTAAAAACCGTGAGATTGACGATGATAAGTAAAAAGCCAAAGCGGACAATATCTACCGGCGGTGGACTTGGGTTGTTACAAATGGTAATAAAGCCCAACACCAAGTTAGAGAGGGGTGGATTGTGAGATCGCACATTGGTTGGAGGGTGGAACGGAGCCACTAGCCCCCAAGGGGGGATGGATTCTAAGATTCCACATCGGTTGGAGAGGGGAACGAAACATTCCTTATAAGAGTGTGGAAATCTCTCCCCACCAGATGCGTTTTAAAAACCGTGAGGCTGACTATGATACGTAACGGGTCAAAATAGACAATATTTGCTAGCGGTGAGCTCAAGTTATTACAAATGAAATCAGAGTTAGACATCAAATTGTGAAATCCCACGTCGGTTAGAGAGGGGAACGAAACATTCCTTATAAGGGTATAGAAATCTCTACTTAACAGAAGCATTTTAAAAACTCTGAAGCTAACGACGATATGTAACGGGCCAAAACAGACAATATCTACCCGCGGTGGACTTGGGCTGTTACAAATGGTAATAGAGCCCAACACCAAGTTGGAGATGGGTGGATTGTGAGATCCCACATTGGTTGGAGAGGGGAACGAAACCGCTAGCCCCCAAGGGGATGGATTGTAAGATCCCACATCGGATAGAGAGGGGAACGAAACATTTCTTATAAAGGTGTGGAAACCTCTCCTTAGTAGACGCGTTCTAAAAATCATGAGGCTGTCTATGATACGTGACGGACCAAAATAGACAATATTTGCTAGCGGTGAGCTTGAGTTGTTATAAATGGAATCAGAGCTAGACATCAAATTGTGAAATCTGTCGGTTAGAGAGGGAAACGAAACATTCCTTATAAGGGTGTAGATATCTCTACCTAACAGACGCATTTTAAAAACTCTAAAGCTAACGACGATACGTAACGAGCAAAAACGGACAATATTTACGCACGGTAGACTTGGGCTGTTACAAATGGTAATAGAGCCCAACACCAAGTTGGAGATGGGTGGATTGTGAGATCCCACATTGGTCGGAGAGGGGAACGAAGCCGCTAGCCACCAAGGGGTGTGGATTGTGGGATCTCACATCGGTTGGAAACGGGGAACAAAACATTCCTTATAAGAGTGTGGAAAGCTCTCCCTACCAAATGTGTTTTAAAAACCGTGAGGCTGACTATGATACGTAACGGGCCAAAATGGATAATATCTGCTAGCGGTGGGCTCGAGTTTTTACAAATAGAATCAGAGCTAGACATCAGGTTGGAGAGGGAGTGAATTGTGAGATCTCACATCGGTTGAAGAGAGAAACGAAGTCGTTGGGATCCCAAGGAGCTGGATTGTGAAATCTATCAGGTTGGGTAGGGGTGAATTGTGACTTCCCACATCGGTTGAAAAGAGGAACGAAGTCGTGGGGCTCCCAAGGAGCTGGATTGTGAAATCTCACATCGGTTAGAGAAGAGAACGAGACATTCCTTATAAAGGTGTGAAAATCTCTACGTAAATTTTAAAAACTTTGAAGCTAACGACGATACGTAACGGGTCAAAACAGACAATATCTACTAGCGGTGAGCTTAAAATAATCACAAAGAACGAGCTTACGTGATATACGTGGATAATTGTATTATTTAAATAAGTATTGATAGCAACCCACCACTAATCTTGAAAGAAAAGATATCTAGGCTAGGCATATGTCATGAACAACTTTTGAACGTAAATTAACCCAAATTTTATGGAATGAAATTACTCGAGAATTCCAAAACCCTAATCTTGGTCAAAATATCTGTCTGCCATGAAACTTCCTTGTATTTGTATAGAAATGAAGGAGGACAAAGACATGGCCTAGAGTCTTCCAAATATCATATATAAATAATACCACCCAATAGCGCAGAAGCTACCCACGCATCTTCCTTTGAGTATCATTTGTTTGAGCCACAAGAGCCAAGGGTGGTTAGGTTTATATAAAATGGATACTCAAGCTGTAAAAGACAAGGGGCCGGTTTGGGATGTCGATGAGTTTGAAGATACTCAATCCAGCTCAAGAACACACCCGATTTTTCTTAATGGGTTTTGTTTCTTTTTCTTTGATCTCTTTTGTTTTCTGTTTATACTTGTTTTAATTGCTTAAAAATTGTTCCTTTTTCTGAGTTTTCTCTCTCTTTGTGTTGTTTGGAACTGTTGGGTTTTTTTCAGTTTGGAAGCTGAATCTGTTCTATATCAGGGTTTGTCTGCTAGACAAGTGGCCATATTCGAAGGTTTTATTCGCTCAGTGGTACTAATTTCTCTCTCTCTCTCTCTCTCTCTCTCTCTCTCTCTCTCTCTCTCTCTCTCTCTCTCTCTCTCTCTCTCTCTCTCTCTCTCTCTCTCTCTCTCTCTCTCTCTCTCTCTCTCTCTCTCTCTCTCTCTCTCTCTCTCTCTCTCTCTCTCTCTCTCTCTCTCTCTCTCTCTCTCTCTCTCTCTCTCTCTCTCTCTCTCTCTCTCTCTCTCTCTCTCTCTCTCTCTCTCTCTCTCTCTCTCTCTCTCTCTCTCTCTCTCTCTCTCTCTCTCTCTCTCTCTCTCTCTCTCTCTCTCTCTCTCTCTCTCTCTCTCTCTCAGGGTTGGGCTATTACAAATGATATTAGAGTCCACACCACTTACACCAGTGGAGTGGTGTGTCAGCAAGAACGCTGACCCAAAAGGGTGGATTGTAAGATCCCATGTCGGTTAGAGAGAAAAACGAAACATTCCTACGTAACCGGCCAAAATGGACAATATCCGCTAGTGGTGGGGTTGGTGTGTTACAAATGGTATTAGAGCCAGTCACCGAGAACATTAACCTACAAGGGGGTGGATTGTGAGATCCCACATCGGTTAGAGAGAAGAACGAAACATTCAGATGTGGAAACCTCTCCTTCACAGGCGTGTATTAAAACTGAGGCTGACAGCGATACGTAACAGGCCAAAACGGACAATATTTGCTAGTAATTGGCTTAGATTGTTACAAATGGTATCAAAGCCAGACACCGACCAGTGTGCTACCGAGGATGCTGTCCCTCAAGTGGGTGGATTGTGAGATCCCATTTCAGTTAGAGGGGAGAACAAAACATTCCTTATAAGGGTGTGAAAACCTCTCCCGAACACACGAGTTTTAAAACTGTGAGGCTAACAACGATACCTAACGGGTTAAAATGGTAAATCTCAAGTTACGCTATAACTTACGAGAGAGTTACCAATAACTTCTCCTAGAGATGATCTACGATTAATAAATCGAACAAAATCAAAATCAAAATTACCATATTGATAATTTTCTATAGGTGCATGAGGTGGTGGAGCTCCAAGTTAATTATTACATTCACTCCATTCTATCAAGGTATGCCATTCTTGAACTAAATTGATATTAATCCACATGGGTTTCCTTCTTAAACCCTTTTTGTTCATCAAATTCAATCAATTTCATGATCATAAACAGCCAGCTTAGCAATCATATTGTAAAAGAAGAAACAATAAATGGGTTTGGAGCTTCAAAGTTCAAGCTATTGTTCTTGAATCAAACATCTCCAACAATTTTCACCAACAATGAAATAGAAGCAAGAAATGGCAAGCCACTTCTAGTTGCAATTTGTGATACCACCAACTCCAATGGCATCATCAAGACAGGTCCTTTATCGTCGGCGTTGGTCGAGTTGGTCGTACTCAATTTAGAATTCGGCTCTGACCAACGAGTAGACGAAAGTTCGTGGACTTCGAGCGATTTTAACAACAATGTTGTTTCTAAAAGAGAGGGGAAAAGGCCTTTGATCGTGGGGAATGATATGATAATTTGCTTGAAAAATGGGGTTGGATTCATCAAAGGTTTGAGCTTTAGTGACAATTCGAGCTGGACTAAGTCTAAGAAGTTTAGATTGGGAGCAAAAGTTGTTGATAAGAACATCTTGGCTAAGTTTCCAAGAATTGTGGAAGCTGTTTCGAAACCGTTTAGAGTGATGGATCATCGTGGGGAAGGTATGTCGTTTTTAACCCTATTTTTCTCGAACGATATTTGATCCAATACTTTAAACTTATTTCATTTTAGTCACTGTACTTTTAATAATGTTTTAAAATCGGTCGTAGGGACTACTATGGTTCTCTTGTATCGACTATTGGTTAGAGCACCGACTCTCGTTTGTCATGGTCTAGTACTAGAGCATGACTAACAAGAACCGTGGTCTATGACTACAGATTCTTTGGTGATTCCATCACAATTGATGTCAACGGTAATTTATCCCAATAGGCCACGAGAAATTTTAGTTGTAGTTTATCATAGGGGTGTACATGGGTTAGATTAAGCGGGTTGAAAAAATCTTTTTAACCAACCGAAAATTTCAAGTTGATTGGGTTGGTGATCTAAGCAACTTGAATAGAGTTCACAACCCAACCCTCTATTTCTGAGTTATGTTGGGTTGTCGGGTTATTTTTTAATTCTTTTAGAAAGATTCTACTTATTCACGGTATATGTTATATTAATAACTAAAACCTCGTTCTAACATCAGTTACGAAAAAAAAAAAAATGTTTAGGTTGGGTTGAGTTGTAACTCTATTTTCGAGTAACTCGACCAAAGAAATGTGAACCTACAAACGAAGCTAAATTTTCGGTTCTTCACAAATTCAACCCAACCTAACCCAACCCATCCCAACTTTTATGTTCGAATTCGGTAGTCTAGATTGGTCGGATTATCGGACCATATGAACACCTTTAGTTTACCACCACTGACTGCATTTGACGGATGCTCTATCAAATAGACTAGAGTCAATGTCAACTATAGTTTGTTGGTATAAACAATTGACGTTAGATAATGATAGACTCAAATTGACATTAGTCGTGGTCCATAGCGATAGACCACAACTAATATCAATCATTGTCACTGACTGCTTTTGACGTTAGCGATGCTCTATAATTGACGTTAGATGTAATTTGTAATGATAGACTCAAATTGACATTAGTCGTGGTCCATCGCGATGGACCACGACAAATATCAATCACTAAAAAAATGATTATAGCTAATCTTAATCAATCTTAGATCATGTTAATTAATAAAAAAATTCCTTTTGGTTACGACATTAGTTTACAAGAAGCACCACCCGCCGAGTAGGGAAGATGAAATATGGCGATTGGAAGGCATTGGCAAAGATGGCGTATACCACAATCGTTTATCCTCCGAAGGCATAAAAAATGTCGATGATTTTTTGAACGCTTATCACAAAAAAGGTCCAATCTACGTTAGAAAGGTAACCATATTTAGTCCTCAATTATGGTTTACTATATGTATATATGTATATGTATATGTATCCGTGTAGGTATATGTATATGTATATGTATGTATATGTATATGTATATGTATATGTATCTATATGTATGTATATGTATATGTATATGTATATGTATATGTATGTATGTATATGTGTGTGTATATGTATACGTATATGTATATGTATGAATGTGTATGTGTATGTATCTGTATATATATATATGTATATGTATATGTATATATATGTATGTATATGTATATGTATATATGTATGTGTATATGTATTTGTATGTATATGTATATGTATATGACCTTTTATTACAGACAAATATGTTGTATGATTGAAGATATTTTGTCTTCCATCACGGTTTAATATCATATTAGCTATCCATTTATTATTTATTCAATTTTATTTGTAATTTATTTGATTATATAAATGATTATAAACGAATTTTCACCACCATTTAGGTGCTGTGATTTTAGCAAATATGTTTTCTTAGTTTCGATAATTCATGCATGCAGCTTCTAGGAGGGAGAGTCCCACAAAATACATGGAAAAGGATGGTTAATAACGCTTTAGAATGTGATTCCTTTATAGCCTCCATGGCCTCGAATCCGAGCTTTAGGGTTTGTTCGATGGGAAATGAAGCCATGGGAGGTGAAGCTTTCGACATGAACTCGGAGGTTAGTGAGCCGAAGAATTGTAGTGAAAGCGATGGACTACAATTTGATGGCCAACTTCAAGACTTGGTATCTTACCCTCCAACCTTTCAGGTCTCTCTCTTCTCTTTCTCTCGAGTGAATATCTGTCTTTCATCGATTCGATTCAGTTCGAACTTGAACAAGGATTGAACCGAACGAATTTGGTTTCCTACGCTCATAATTTTCTTTTTGAACGGTTAGAATTGGATTGAATGTTAGGAATCACGACTCTCCACAATGGTATGATATTGTCCACTTCCCTCCCAACAATTCTCAACAATCCTCTCCTCGAACAAAGTACACTATGGAGCCTCCCCTGAGGCCTATAGAGCTCTCGAACAGCCTCCCCTTAATTGAGGCTCGACTCATTTCTCTGGAGCCCTCGAACAAAGTACACTATTTGTTCGATACTTGAGTCACTTTTTAACTAAATCAAGTATAACTCAAGCTTATTGACTCACAGACACTCTGCATGACAACGTAGACATTACATTTGTGGTCTTTTATCTCATCTTTTATAGATAACTGGCTCGTATAACTATTGGGTTTGATTCGTTAGACCGATATATTAACGTACGATACGTGTTATAAAAACTAGGAACGTTTGGCGGGAAATTACGAAGCAATTATTGGAGGCCATGACTACCATTTCATTTTTGATAATGGTATTTCAACTTATCAATTTCTCTCTTTGCAAAAATGTTTATGAATATATATGATCTTTGTGGTAAAATAGTTACTTTCATTTGCAGATTATCCGCCATTGTTGACACATGGAGAGGCTTCAAACTCAGATAGCCATAACAACGATAACGTTATGACTCACGAACAATATAATCAAGGTCGATGTTGGACTGGGTTGGTGCCTAAACGCACGTAAGGCGAGTAGATGTTCGGTTTAGAGTTGCGATATTACTCTTGATCCTGTTTCAGAACTACTATTCGAATATAAATCGATTAGAATTTTGGATGAAAGTTGAGAAGCTAGAATGAGCGTGGAGGTGGCCTAAGATTCGTGGGGTAGTGTTCACGTTTCGATTTCTGTCTTGGGTCACCGTTCACATCATTTGAGGTCTTTGTATGTCCAACGTTCTTATAACAAATTTATATTCTAAGAGTAGTTTTAAAACGTTCATGAAAAGTTAGATAATATTGCCATTAGTGTAAGTATATTTTGTAATAGAGGGAGAAGTTTAGGTTTTTTTTTTTTTTTGTAATTTAATTGTACATGCCAAGTTTGAAGTCCGGTTTTTTTTTACGCCTCCATGACCGTCCTCTAGGTCTCTTTGGTTGAGATAATACGTCTAATGAAATACATCGACTTCTAGGTTACACTTATGATTGAAGCAGCCTTGGGTCTTTTCTTAGATTTGTTCTTCGATTTCCTTTTCTCCCGACCCATTGGTTTCTTCTTATTTATTTATTTATTTATTTTTGCTCCTAACGTCCATAGATACTTTTGGAAGATGTTGATGGTCTTTCAATAGCATCTTATATAGACAGTTTTGTGACCGTTTTACCTTCATTAATAGGGCTCCATTTCTGTCGAATATCTTGAGTAACGAGCTGACTAACTCCACTATACTACCTTCTTTTGTCATTTGACTAAGACTGATAATATTACTGTTCAAACTTGGGATATAATATACTTGGTCAATAGACGTTGGTCGTCATTCTTGCACTGGAACAAGATAGATCATTTACCCTGGATCAGCATAATTGATCCATCACCAAACTTCACATTTCCAATGAGCTTCTCATAAGGCTCCTTGAACTTTACTCGATCTTCGGTCATGTGGTTGCTTGCTCCATTGTCTAGATACTACATGTTGGTCTCGACTCGATCTTCTACTTTTGTGAGAAGGTTTGCCATAACCTTCTCTTCATTGAGCATCAACAGGTTGGGCATCTTATCGACCAACATCACTGTGGGCTCTTGATCATGTATGGGTATGAGATTTGCCTCCTCATCGAGCTTATTCATACAATGCTCTACCCCATAGTGCGTGTATTTTCACAAGAGTAACAATTGATCATACTCTTGTCCTTCCAAGGGTTGACCTTGTCATGGATTTGTGATGTATTATCATGACCACCATGTTTGTGGCCATGACCCCAACCATGCCGATGACCTTTATTTTTTTATTTTTTTTGTTGTGGTTGCCACGTCCATTCATCCCTGAAAAGGAAGAAGCAACTGCATCTTTTTTTTTTTTTTTTGTCCGTGCGAGCCACTCCTTGTGTGTGAGTAAGAAGTGCTTCTCCTCCTCTCAGTCATCGTAGTCCCGAAATCTCTCCTTATGGACCTTAAGATGAGCAACAACCTCCTCAACGGATATGTTCTTGAGGTTGCCGAATTACTCGATAGAGTTAATAATCTGCATGAATCTCGGGAGGATAGCTCAAAGAAACTTCTTGACGACGGAGATCTCCTCCACCTTATCGTCTAACAAACGGATGTCGCTAACGATTGTCGTCAACTTCATCGCAAAATCATCTATTGACTCACCTTCTTTCATGCGGATAGCCTCGAATTCACTCTTCACAGTCTACATCTTTGCTTTCTTGACACTTTCTACATCCACATGCATTGTTTGCAATGTCTCCACGCCCATCAACTTTCATTTTGGTTTGTCCCTTTGCCGCATCCTATTGAGAGAGGTATCATTCTGATACCATTTGTAACGACCCATACACAAATTCGAATCAGAATTTGAAATCCAAATTCAGCACCTGATGACCACGACATTTCCGAGCAAAATATCATTCTAAGCTTTCGCTCAAAGTAAGCTTGTCAACTCTATAGAAATTACAATGTGGCTATATCTAATTTTGTGATACGTTCACGACGCTCTTCCCTGGGTCGGTCATGCATACTAGGATGTTCAATTTGGCTCCACAAAACCCACTAAAGGTCACAATACCGAACACATGAGATTGTCTGGATGGCCTACCACATATGGCCTTTGGAATGTGGGCTATAAACAAATAGCCACTCTATAAGACCTCCTGGCCCATATAGATTTTCGACTGTATCTTAACAATTATTTCCATAGTTATATATTCGATTTGGACCGAAAGACGAATACACAACCTACGATTCATGCATTTTTGAGTAATAGCAATGAGATTTTCTAATATCATATTAAGAATATGTGATGTCCCACGTTGGTTGGGGAAGAGAACAAAACACCCTTTGGATGTGGAAACCTTCTCCTAGCATACGCATTTTAAAGCCTTGAGAGGAAAACCCTAAAGAGGACAATATCTGCTAGCGGTGGGCTTGAGCCGTTACTAATGGTATCAGAGCCAGACACCGGACGATGTGCCAACCTTCTCGCTTATGATGTCCCACATTGGTTGGGAAGGAGAACAAAACACCAAAGAGTGTGGAAACCTTCCCTAGCAGACACATTTTAAAACCTTGAGGGGAAGCTCGAGAAGGAAAGCCCAAAGAGGACAATATCTGCTAGCGGTGGATCTGGGGAAGCCCAAAGAGTGTGCCAACCTTCTCGCTGTTCCTTGAAGGGGGGTAGACACGAGGCGGTGTGCTAGTAAGGATCCTCGGCCCCAAAGGGAAGTGGGGGTGGATTGTGATGTCCCACATTGGTTGGGGAGGAGAACAAAATACTCTTTATAAAGGTGCGGAAACCTTCCTTTAGCAGTAGGGGTGTACACTCAACCCGACAACCTGGACCAACCTCTTAAAATATATTAAGAATCTTTTGTATTAATGGGTTTGCCAGAGGTACTTTGCCATGCTCGAGTCTTAATCTTTCTATATTAATGGGTTTGCCAGAGTGGTATTAAGAATGTTTTGTATTAATGGGTTTGCCAGATTATAAAGGTGTGGAAACCTTCCCTTAGCAGTAGGGGTGTACACTCAACCCGACAACCTGGACCAACCCAGCCGAACTATAAGGGTTGAGATGAGTTGGATTGGGACAAAACGTAAAATATATTAAGAATATTTTGTATTAGTGGGTTTGCCAGAGATACTTTGCCATGCTCGAGTCTTAATCTTTCTATATTAATGGGTTTGCGAGAGTGGTATTAAGAATGTTTTGTATTAATGGGTTTGCCAGATTATAAAGGTGTGGAAACCTTCCCTTAGTAGTAGGGGTGTACACTCAACCCGACAACCTGGACCAACCTCTTAAAATATATTAAGAATCTTTTGTATTAGTGGGTTTGCCAGAGGTATTTTGCCATGCTCGAGTTTAATCTTTCTATATTAATGGGTTTGCCAGAATGGTATTAAGAATCTTTTGTATTAATGCCTTTGCCATGCTCGAGTTTAATCTTTCTATATTAATGGGTTTGCCAGAATGGTATTAAGAATCTTTTGTATTAATGGGTTTGGCAGGGTGGTATTAAGAATCTCTCGATTTGCTAGAGTGGTATTAAGAATCTTCCGTATTAACGGGTTTGCCAGAGTGGTATTAAGAATCTTCTGTATTAATGGGTTTGCGAGAGTGGTATTAAGAATCTTCTGTATTAATCGGTTTGCCAGGGTGGTACTTTGCTTAGTCTAAGGACACTCATGCTCGAGTTTGACGCCCGTCATAAAAACATATAAAATATATTAAGAATCTTTATTAATGGTTGGCCTGTCTTGCCAGAGTGTGATACTTTGCTTAGTCTAAGGACACTCATGCTAGAGTTTATCGCCAGACAAATACATGTATCATTTGTCAGAGGGTTACTTTGCTAAGTCTAAGAACACTCGTGCTAGAGTTTCAAATACATGTTTCTTTCTTATTATTTTATTTAGGTTTATTAATTATGATTTATACGTAGTATTTATATTCTAATGTATTTATTATTTATTTGTTGCAATATTATTATATCACAATTTATATATATTTTTTTATTTTTTTAATAGTTGAGGACTCTCTAATGTCAAGCATATTTCAATTATTTTTTGTTATATACCATGTCTTTAAACTACTCATTCCTATTGTTTATTTAATTTTAGGATCTATTCTTATATTTTTCTCACTTGAACGAATTCTCAAAAAATGTCGGTATTTAGTTGTCTTTAGTTTTATGACAATGTTGAACTATGTTAATATGTTATAATTTTTGCTCGTTGTTTTTTTTTGAATAATTATAGATTGATTAGTGTTTTGAACTTTTAATACCTTTTATCCAAGATTGTATCCCAATAATTATAAATTGTGGATAAATTAAACTTAAAAAAAAAAAAAAAAATTGACAATCCAACCCAAACGGTTTTGAATTCAAAGTACATTGAATTTTTACTTTAGAAATTGTACCTTTGTGTCATAAATTTTTCTATTAGTCAAGTAACTTTACTAGTAACGTTGAATTGAGTTGATGACATCTTTTGGACAGACCCAAAATTTTAGGTTGGTTGGATCGGTGACTCGAGTAACAGAGCTCACAACCCAACCCAACTCAATCCTCTATTTTTCAAGATGAGTTTCGTTGAGTTGTCGGGTTTTGTTTTTAATTACTTTAAAAAAATTCTACTTACCCACAATACATATTACATTAATAACCAGTATACTATGTTATTCCATGTTATGCGATTCTATGTTATGGAATTATAATATCCTTTCGATGATACATGATAGAAAGATGTCACGACTCAGTTTTTCTCACTCGAGTCGATACTATTTTAATAAGAACTTGAAAGACCAAGTAAAATATTGCATTTAAAACAGAACATAAGTATATTTATTTACAAATCCAAGTTAAAGTTTAAATACTGTACGACTCCTGCTCCCGATCTGCATTCATTCTTAACCAACTTCTTCTTGTCACCTGAAAAACATGAGAAAACTTGAATAAATACAAAGACTCAGTAAGTAGCCTACTTGTAGGTTTTTAATCATGTTCTTAAGGTATAATAGCGTACCACACTCTTTCTTGACTTGTTCTTATTCTTGTCGGAGAACTTAGGTTTGTTCTTGGTTCTTGTTTCACGTGGTACCTAACAGTCTTCATGTCTTAATGGACTCGACTTCTGTAATGCTACTTTTAGGGTGTGGTATACTTGGCTTGAGTCAAGTCCTTAAGGTAGTCTCGTAACCACTTTAAAATCAAAGGCTATCCATAAAGATTGTTTCCTTTCTTGATTCATGGCGGTGGGGTAGCAGATTGATTTACTAGAAAATCAATAGTCAAGTAGAACGGACTTCTTAATCCTTAGCTTTAGGGTAGCATATTGATTACTTAAAAATCAATACTACCTATCTTCTTGATCCTTGGTCTTAAGGTAGCACATTGATTACCAAAACATCAAGGCTACCTAAGACTTACCTCTTGCACCATCTTGATCAATGATTGCATACCTGGATCTCATTTTAACTTAGGGTATCCATTATCCATGTATTACTTAAAAATCAAGAACTATCTCAATCTTATCATGAGGTAGCATCCTGAGTACTTAAAAATTAAGAGTTAACATCGAGCTCATCTTGAGTTAGGGTAGTTAACTTCGGGCTCATCTTGAGTCAGGGTAGCTTCTTACGTACTTAAAAACCAAGGGCTAACCTAAAACTTATCATGAGGTAACATCTTGGTTGCTTAAAAATCAAAGATGAACCTAGAGCTCATTTTAATATTAGGGTAGCAGTTCGATTACTTAAAAATCAAGGTAATCCTAGAGCTCATCTTGAATTAGGGTAACTTTCTGGTTGCTTAAAATCTACGGGCTAACCTAAAGCTTATTATGAAGCAACATCCTGATTACTTAAAAATCAAGGATGAGTCTAGAACTCATCTTAATCTGAGGATAACCTCCTGGTTGCTTAAAAACCAAGGGCTAATCTATAGCTTATCACGAGATAACATACTAATTACTTAAAATCGAGGATGAACCTAGAGCTCCTTTTAATCATAGGGTTACTTCTTAGTTGCTTAAAAATGAAGGGCTAACCCTACACCTTATAACTACCCTAATTATGATTTAACAATATTTAAGTTCCTAAAGTGAGCACAAGTCATTAACTTCTTCATGTCATGTTCGTCACACTTCTAGAAAGATTTTATATCTTTGTTAGAGGTAGTCTTGTTGCTTAATTTATGTCTTTAACTTATACCATTAAGGTCATTTTACTATTAAATTTTGGTTTAGTTTCTAAACTTGATCCAAATGTCTTGAAATTTCGAATATATCTTCATGTCCTTATAATAAGTATTACTTAAAGTCTTAAATCATTTGGAGAATATTTTGGGTTTTCAAATGCCATTGAAGAACCTTAGGGGCATTATGGTCATTTTACCCTTAAATCTTGGTTTATACCTTAAACGTGTTTCAATGAGCTTGAAATTTTAGATAAACCTTATTCATCGTTATTATAAATATTTATGATATTTAGAGGTTATTTAGGTCTTAAATCGAAGGTAACGGTCATAGGAGCAGTTCAGTCATTTTGCATTTCTTGGTTTAGCCACTTATCCTTCCCAAAATGATCATTAAATTTCATATATAACCGTAACATGTCATATTGTGCTTTGGTTTAATATTTCATGGGCAGCAGAGTTCTTTTAAAAGATTATTTTAACGTTATTTGATTCTAGAGAAAAACACTCGATTCAGGCCCTTAACTCATGGTTCTTAATATTTTTCTTTCATATCCCCATTAATTCATTCTTAACTTAAGATTCATACTGAAATTGAAAATATTTCTTCAAGTATTTTTTAAGAAAAGTTCAGGATATTTACTTACCTCGACATTGACATTTAGGACCTTTGTTCTCAAGCTTTCAATATCCAAATTACTCCAAATTTTTTTTGGTAGATCCATCCTTGAGTCTATTTCTAGAACCACCCTAAGTTTCTTTTGATTGGATTTAATTTAAGAAAACTAAGGGGTTTGAGGTTTGGGGCTGGCACGACTAGTTCAATTAAACTAGTCACGTCGTCATCATCTTCCCCAAATCAGGGTTTAAGGTTTGGGGCCGGTGCGGTGGTCGAATTCTTGCATATTGCCCCCAATTTCTCGATTTTTTTCTCTCAACACATCACCCATTTTTCATAAAAAATTAGAGGTTATTGGACAACCCAATAGAGAGCTCTTTAGCTCTCGACTTCTTCATGGATTCTTCTCCCCTCATCCCCAAATCCAACAAAAACAGACTCGATAAGCTTCTTTTTTTTTTTTTTTTTTTTTCTTTTCTCTTCGATTTCCATTGATTCTGAGGTATTTACTCTAAGTGGTTTTCATGAAACTTCATCCTTAAGTGCCCACCAACCTATTGGATTTGGTTTGGAGAGACGACTTATCTTCTAGGCTCCAATTTGATATTTACATCTTTTATCTTCGTTGGTCATGTTAGGATCAATACCAGTTGTTAGCTCTGGTATCAGTTGTTAGGATCGCTCAACAACGCACATACTCGCTCAAGATGAACACAAAGAACAGAAGTGAAAAAATACAAGAAGAAATATTGGCTAAAGGTTTAAGGTTTTATTGATGAATTCAGGCATGTAAAACAAGATAAAATAGAGAGGACGAAGAAAAGTATATTTTGATAGCATTGACCAATGAGGTATATATATGGTTTCAATTTACTAAATATAGCTTTCAAAGATTTAACCCTACCCGATCTAATCTACCAAATATATCTCTATCCATCCTTACCAAATAGCTTCCAAATATATCTCTACCAGATCGGGTCCACATAAACAAGTCATGGATGCTTGAATTGAGGGAATGAGTTCTAGACACTCTTATCTCTCGAATCCTTCATCAAACTTGTTGGGGAGCTCATTTAGAATGTGTAAAAACTGGTCCGAAAGAAAATGGCTACTTGTAGTCCTCAAATTTAGAAGAAATCCCAGAAAGATAAACTCATAAACTAAACTTCGATTCTTGTGATTGAAGGCTCAAATTTGCTCTATTCTTGTTCCAAATGAACCTCTACTTCATAATTTATAGAGAGAGCTTAAGCTGACATTGAAACCTCCATAATCATCGTGAGTTTAAGGTTGAATTTTTTGGATTTTTGATCGAAAATAACTTCTTTGAGTAGCGGGAAACTGTGATGTCTCACATTGGTTGGGGAGAAGAACAAAACACCCTTTATAAGGGTGTGAAAACCTTTCCCTAGCAGACACGTTTTAACGGAGGGGTCTTGTTCAAAAACCTCATTATCATTCAAAAACTAGTAAAGAGACTCTCCGATCAAGGAGGCCTCCTGGTAGGAAGGCAGCGACTTTTTGAGCTATGAAAACGGATCCCTACGCCGAAGAGTGAAAGTAACTAATTCATTTACTCGAATGTAAAGGATGCATCCTGGTAGGAAGGCAGCGACTTTTTGAGCTATGAAAACGGATCCCTACGCCGAAGAGTGAAAGTAACTAATTCATTTACTCGAATGTAAAGGATTGAATAAATTTAAGTGATTTAATCGACTATCCATAAACTCCAATCAGTCAACTACCATCCATGAGCGTACCGAAGGTCTTGAAGTTTTCTTTGATCATTAGACAAATACATTTAGCCCCTATTAATTTATTTGAAGGGCTTTAAAAAGTTAAATAATATAAATAATATGAATAAATAATGAAAAAAAAGTCTTTCATTTCCAGTTGACCAACAAAATTAGATAATCTAGGTTTGGAACAAAAGGGTGATTAGCGACCAATGATAGGGACATTTCTTGTCTTGTTTTAGCAAAAGGACAAGAAAAGTGGGAACCCTTTTCTCTACTTTTGGAATTAGAGAAAAAAAAAAAAAAAAAACATCCACTTACAACGTTAGAATGCATATCTTGTGTCATTATAAAAAGTCGGCTATGTCATTATAAAAATTCGGGTCAGTTCGTGAGTTGATATTTTTTTATCGGGTCAACTCGAAAATAGGATTACAGTTCAATCCTACCCAAATTTTAAGATTACTATGGAGATTAAAAATATTTGACATTCGTAACTTAAGCTGATATTTATGAAATTTTAGTTATTAATGTAACGATATTAATTTTTTAAAAGAATTAAAATAGAGGATTGGATTGAATTGGGGCGTAAACTCTATTTAGATGGGTTGAAAAGACTTTCCTGAATTAGCTTAACCAATCATATTCTTATTATAGCTTTACAAAAGTATTACCAAATTGGTCAAAGACACATTATTGGTTTTGAATTCAAAGTACATTGAATTTTAGAACTTGTACCTTTGTGTCATAAATTTTCTATCCGTCAAATAACTTAAGTAGTAAGTAATCAGTTCAACATTCATTCCTTTTCGTATTTTGGAAATGTTATTTTTCGAAGTTGTACGGATTGAATTGAATTGAGTTATGACATTTTTTGGACAGATCTAAAATTTTGAGCTGGTTCGGTCGGTGACTCGAGCAACATGAATAGAGTTCACAACCCAACCCAACTCAATCATCTATTTTCAGGATGGGTTTCATTGGGTTGTCGGGTTTTGTTTTCAACTACTTAAAAAAATTATACTTATCCACAATGCATTTAGACCTTACGTGGGCATTTTAAACTTAGTAAAGTTACCATAACCTTACTTGGGGTCTTATAAAAGACATGATGATCATTATGTATACATAATTCATATGTACGCTATGTCATGAATGAAAGGAAGCACGATTTGAATCTTAAGTATATACTATGATTTTAAGCTAAGGGAACCTTATGCATTTATGTATGTCACGTGCATCTAGATACTTTCCCGTTAAGTTTAGTACAGACGCGTATCTTTGATATTTATGTTTGCCATGATATCATGCGGGTTCGTTAGTGTGCGATGGTGTGCTAGCGCGATACCTCGACGAGCTAGGCTTAGGGGGTACGTATACGAGTTCACTTAGTGGGTTCATGTGCGCATACGTGGGTTGTGTATGGAGAAGTACCACATATCCATCTTTGCCCGGACTGAAAGTAGAACAAGACCTTGCTATGACATTTTTAAAGGTTTGGTTCTATCATGATTGCTTGTGTATGCATTCTCTACCCCCAACAGTGGAGTTACTTACGAAATATTTCTTAAAATACTCAAACCACGTGTTACTCTTACTTTTCATGTAAAGTTAAGGTGCCCCTGCACATATGAGGACGATACCACGATTGATCATAGGTAGTTAGGGCGTTCATTGTTGCATTTTAATTTATGTTAATGTTTTTTAACCAAAAAAAAAAAAAAAAAAAAAAAAAAAAAAAAAAAAAAAAAAAAAAAAAAAAAAAAAAAAAATCTAAAGCTATGCGAATGACACAAACATTATAGGTTAATTTACAAATTTAGTCCATAAACTTCGAAGTTGGTGCTTCTTTAGTTTCTGAACGTTCAAAATTACAAAGTTTTGAGCTTTCGGAATTTTTAAATCCACGTACCTACTCGTTACTAAATTAAATCCACGTATCTTGTTTCAATGGTTATGTTTTATATAGTTGAATTTGTTAGGTCATGAAGTCTGCTCTCTTATTTATAGCTTGGTCAACGGCTATATCCGGTAAAGCTATATTTGGTAAAACTATATTCAGTAAAGCTATATATAGTAAATAACTATATATAATAGATGGTTAAATCTAGTAAAGCTATATATAGTAAACTGAACTATATATATATCCCGTCCGGTAGAACTTTGAAGATGTACTTTTCTGTATTCTCTTTTACCGTACATACTTGAAGTCATCAATATAAATTCTTTAGCCAGAGTTCTCATTGCATTTTCTCTATCCTGTTCTTTAGTGTTCATCTAGATCGAGTGTGTGCGTTGTTGTGCGATCCTAAAAACTGGTATCAGAGCTAACAACTGGTATCGATCCCAACAACTGATATCAGAGCCAAGTTGGAATTCACCACGATCTGTGAAGATGGAAAGTTCAAAAATTGGAATCGAGAAGTTCGATGGATCCGATTTCCGTTTCTGGAAGATGCAGATTGAAGATTATCTGTACTAGAAAAATCTTCACGAACCCCTGTTGGGAGTGATGCGGGATGCCATGACTACGGAGCAGTGGAAGCTCAAGGATCAAAAAGCCTTAGGGATGATCCGGTTGACGCTATCCAGAAACGTGGCGTTCAATGTCATCAAGGAGAAGACAACGTCAGGTCAGTTGAAGACGTTGTCGAATATGTACGAAAAACCGTCGGTTATGAACAACGTGTATTTGATGCAGAGATTGTTCAATCTACAGATGTCTGAAGCTGGATCTGTTGTTGACCATATAAATGAATTCAATATGATCGTAAGTCAACTGAGTTCGGTGGAAATTAATTTCGAAGATGAAATTTAGGCATTGATTATGCTGAGATCTTTTCCCCAGTTGTGAAATTAACTACTATCCGGATTCTGCTGAGTATTGTTGCATCGGAGAATTTGCACCTTGAGCAAATGGATGTAAAAATGACGTTTTTACATGGAGATCTAGATGAGGAGATCTATATGCAACAACCAGAAGGGTTTGTAGCTCCAGGCAAGGAGCACATGGTGTATAAGCTCAATAAGAGCTTGTATGGACTGAAACAAGCACCGAGACAATGGTACAAGAAGTTTGACTCCTTCATGTGCAAGAGTGGTTTCCACACGAGTGAAAAGGATCAGTGTTGCTATCTTAAGAAATACACTGTCTTATGTATTTCTACTCCTGTATGTGGATGATATACTAATTGCTGAATCATGTATGAGGGAGATAAACCACCTGAAGGCAAGCTTGTCTTCAGTATTTGAGATGAAAGATTTGGGTGCAGCGAAGCAGATTCTTGGGATGAGGATTTCTCGAGATAGATCTGCTGGCACATTAAATCTATCCCAAGAGCAGTACATTGAGAAGGTGTTGTCCAAATTTAAGATGAATGACGCTAAACCCAGGACTACCCCCTTGGCAAATCATATTAAATTGTCAAACGGGCAATCTCCCAAGACAGTTGAGGAACGTGAGCACATGGCATCAGTTCCGTACGCTTCTGCAGTTGGGAGTTTGATGTATGCTATGGTCTGCACTAGACCTGACATAACACATGCAGTGGGAGTTGTTAGCAAGTACATGGCAAATCTAGGGAAAGAACATTGGGAAGCTGTGAAGTGGCTTTTGAGATATCTAAGAGGTACATCCAATACTTCACTTTGTTATGACAATGGCAAAGTAGTTCTGCAAGGTTTTGTGGATGCTGATCTAAGTGAAGATGTAGACTCTAGCAAGGGCACATCTGGGATATATCTACACTATAGATGGAACAGTAGTGAGTTGGATGTCCAAGTTTCAGAAATGCGTTGCTCTTTCCTCTATTGAAGCTGAGTACGTGGCAATAGCTGAAGCTGGAAAGGAGATGATATGGATGACATACTATCTAGAAGAATTAGGTAGGAAGCAGTGCAACAAGATCCTTTATACAGATAGGCAGAGTGCCATACAGTTGGTGAAAACCCCAGTCTATCACTCAAGGACAAAACACATTAGAAGACGATACCATTTCGCTCGCAGGTTAGTGGAAGAAGGTGATATGTGTTTGGAGAAGATAGAGGGTGCAAAGAATCTAGCAGACATGTTGACAAAATATGTTAATGTTGGAAAATTAAGGTTATGCAAAACCTTAATTGGTATGGTGTAGCGATCGTTTGATAATGAAATTCTTGGTTGACTGGATCTCTGAGGGAGAATTGTTAGGTTATAGAGTCTGCTCTCTTATTTATAGTTTGGACAACGGCTATATATATTCAGTAAAGCTATATTTGGTAAAGCTATATCCGATAAAGCTATATATAGTAAATAGCTATATATATAGTAGATGGTTAAATCTGGTAAAGCTAAATATAGTAAACTGAATTATATATATATATCCTGTCTTAGCTTTGAAGATGAACTTTTCTGTATTCTTTTTTAATGTACATACTTGAAGTCATCCATATAAATTTTTTAGCCAGAGTCCTCCTTGCCTTTTCTCTATCCTGTTCTTCGGTGTTCATTTAGATTTAGTGTGTGCGTTGTTGTGCGATCCTAACAGAATTATACTCATATCGACAATTTATTAAAATAATTAAAAAAATTTAATGAAATATATATATATATTTGGAATTTTGTTTGTAGAAAATGCAAGAAATCACAAGGGAATTGGTGGGTCAATTTAACTGGAGACGATAATAACCTTGGAAAATAGATGTGTTTTACATGGTGGTAAAAAAAAAAAAAAAAAAAAAAAAAAAAAATATATATATATATATATATATATATATATATATATATATATATCTATATATATATATATATATATATATATATGTATATATATATGTATATATATATATAAAGTAAATAAATTATTTAATTTGATTACGGTAGCAATTAATTACAATTAAAAATTTGAATAATTTTATTAAAATCATTTATTTTAGAAAAATTATTAATATTAATTACTAAATAAATTTAAAATTTTATAATATATTTATTAATGAATGAAAATTAAATAAATTATTTTAATAATCGAATAAAAATCAAAATGAAAATTTATCCAAACATGGAGGCTATTTGTTTTCACACAAGGAACAATCAAATTAAAAAATATCAATTAATTAACTAAAATATATAAAAGAAAAATTAAATCCAACCATTTATCTATTTTCTTCTATAGTGATATAATTAATGTTTTTTTTTAATTATTATTTTTTTTATTTTTTTTTGGGTTTTTATGATTTTAAGAAATTTAAATTAAGGGTATAATAAAACATATTTTTACTTCGAGTGAGATATCGATATTTTTATAATGTTTACGAGTATGACAATATCATAAAAAGTTAATTGTAATTATAAAATTGGTAAAATATAAAAATAATGTTTATAATTTTTTTTTTTTGGTTTTAAATAGAGAAAATTACACTTTTGTGGACGTTTAACACAAAATTGAAAGTGATTAGAAGTTATTATATGACAAGAAAATCTTGATACCCGAGTAAAGAAGAGATATATGAATGAACTGAAACCATATTCGAAAGAGAACAAGAGGATAAAATGACTCGAAAATGGTTTAAAAAACTAAATCGGTTCGATTTTGGGTTCGTGAGCAAAACCTTTGGATTGTCCCGAGCAAAATAAAGATATATAAAATATATTAAGAATCCTTTGATATTAATGGGCTTACTATAGTGGTACTATGTTGTCGGTTTCACAAATACATGTTTTTTTTATTATTATTTTGTTTATATTATTTTTATTTCTTTTATATTATTTTGTTATTTTATTATTTTTAATATATATATATACATATACATATACATACGTTTTCTTTTTATTATAAATAATTTTAAAAAGCATATTCTAAATCCTAATATATGAGTATATTTCAATCAAAATATATTTATATATTTTTTATTTTTGGTATTTAGTTGTTTTTAGTTTTATGATAACGTTGAACTATGTTAATACGTTACCATTTTCGTTTCTTATTTTTTATTGAATTTATTTTATTTTTTTATTTTTTTTTTGTCAATAATTATAGATTAATTTGTGTTTGATTGTGAGCTTTTAATACATTTTATTTAAGATTGTATCCGAATAATTATAAATTGTGGATAAATAAACCCGTACCCAACTCGAAAATAGAGGGTTGGGTTGAGTTGGGTTACCGATACAACCAACCCAAACTTTTGGGATGGATAAAAAAAATCTCTTAACCCGACTCAACCCGGACCATGTACACCTGTAGTCGGTAGCTCAATTTTAGGAACAGTAAGAACAAAATATACTGAAACTGTTGGTGTTGGTTTGTGGGGTGAGGATAGTTTTTACCTTTTAGAAGCGAGAAGTAAATAACGCGACTATGTCATCCGGGTATTAGGTGCTGAATTTGAACGTTACTTAACTCGTTTAAAAACAAAAGTTATAAAATTATAATTAAGGTTTTATTAAGGATTTGTATTGATTTAGAGAATGATGTGGTTTGATTGAGGATATGGATGTCCGTGCAAGAAAATGATTGAGTGAGTAAAAACATTTTTGTCGGAAGAAAATGAAAATGGAAAGAATAAGAAAATAACATAAAAAAACAAAACATTGTAGGATTGTTTGTCATTGAATTAGAGTGTTTGAATTAGACTATTGAAAGTCAACTAAATTGTAATGGTTACGTCACGACCCGATTTTCGAAGCTTTGAAGAATCGAAATCGTGACTAAAAGGACGAAATCGAAAACAAACAAAAGAAAAGCAAAGTAAAAAGATAAAAATACCATTCAATTAAAACAAAAGAAAAAGAAGATTTGTTTTGAAAGTATTACAAAGGAAATTGCAAATGTAAAAATGAAATACAAAAGACTCTAAATATGAAAACGGATAAAGGACTCTAAAGGACCGACAAGGGATTGACGCTCCGGAACGACACCCCTCTGTGACAGTGCAGCTCTCGAACACCTCCCCGTATCGACTGGTACCTGAAAAAAAAAGGGGAGAAAGGGGTGAGTATAAAAATATACTTAGTAAGCAACCTACTTGTAGGCTCTTTTCGCATCCTTATCTTGATAGGTATCCACGGTCTTTCTCGGGTTTACCTACTTGTAGGCTCTTTTCGTATCCTTATCTTGATAGGTATCCACGGTCTTTCTCGAGTTTCTAAGGAGAGTGATCTAAGCTACAACTCTCTTTTCTGTATCATAAAAGGCTTGCCCATCTTAATGTAGTGAAATGATCAGTGTCTTGAGGTGAGGCGCGACCTCATAAGCAAATCTGAGGGGATCGTATGGTTGGATCTGAATACATGACTCTCTCTCAGAACATCATTCGTGGAGGTTAACTGACGACCCTCACACGGGACCATACATCCACAAAACAGGGTTCGACCCCCTGTGTGCCGGTCAGCTACTGAGTCATCCTAAGTGGCTCCACATCCCCCGCTCAGGGACGAGTTTCTACGGCCCAGGAGTCTTGTTCAAAAGACCCCTTAGCTATCACCACTAGGTCTAGGCTCCTGTCACACTTCCCTATCCAGATCTGCAAAGCTCAACGATCACCGTACCGAAGCTCTGTCTCGACGGTACGGTATCGGAGGAGAGAGGGAAATGGAGGTTCTGATGACACTCTCTACACTGCTCAACTCTAGCGGGTTACCTACAGTTACCGTGGTGACCTATTATTCTTTTTGAACTTGGTGGCTTAGACTTGGATTCATGTATCTATAGGATTCTCGTGTCTGGTCTCACAAACCTATCGGGTTTGGAATTTTGGGTTCTGGATCCGCTGGTAATCATTTCACGGGTCTAATTGCACGGTATTCTAGAGTTTCCCCCAATCTAGGGTCTCATCTAGCCTACTTAGTCACAAGCACCCTAATCTAAGCTCATAATTTCTTCCTTCATCAAGAAAGATAACACAAGCAATCATCATGCATAAGAGTTAACACGCAGTAGTTGATGCAATATTAACAAACATGCTCAACGGGAAGATAACGTCCATCTTTACCCGGAGCGCAGATTTCACAAGTTTTCCATCCTCCTCATGCGTACATACTTTATCAGAATCTCAATCAAATAGATTTAATAAACATTTCATAACTAGCTTTCCTTAATCATATCATTTTCACAGTTTCCATACTAATATACTAGGTTCGGCTAGCTAAGTTAATGGGTGGTAGCATGCATGCTTGTTCCTAGCGGTTCCTACAAGTACTACTCGTGGGAATCCAAATCCTTACATGGTCGACGCGTGCCTTCCCAAGCTCGAATTATTTGCCGGAAAAGGTTCCAAAAATTCTGGAATTTTCTTGATAGGTCCTAATTCACATAAAAATAGGATCAGAGTTGAAATCGGGGCGAAAAACAAGCAAACGGAAATCGAACGGAGGGAAAAAGATCACTCACGCGCCTACACGCTCTCTGGAGGGTGTTTTACGCGCGGCTTCCCCGCGCAGTCGTGGGCCAGCGGCCGGTTCGGTTCGGTTCGCGTGGTTCCCGGTTCGCGTGCGAAGCGCCGGATCGGACTCGGGTTGACCCGAATCCGCGCTAGCCAGTGGGACACGCCTCCCCAACCCGCGGTCGCCACGTGTCCTCGTCGGTCCTGCCACGCTCTCCGTACGCCGGCCGACGTGTGGCGGCAAGGCCTCCTCTCTCTCCTCGTGCGTTTTTCCAAATTTTCCATAAACGTGAGTTTTTGGCATTTTCGATCTATTTTCTTCCGATTTTTTTATCTTTCAATCTGTAATTCATATTGTTTCTTCATGAAAATTGTAGATCTCATATTCTACTTCTACAATATATTTTTCTTTAATTTTTTTTTTCTTGATCACAGGATGAGTTAAAGGCCGTCCAACAATACAGAAAAACTCATATTTTTTGTTTTCGATCGGTTTACCCGAAGTTGGACTAAACTCTGATTTTCGTCTGATTCTCGTCCAAGAACTTCAAGAAACCTGTGTGAATCTTATTTCAGTCACATACCTCAAAAACTCCATATCTAACGCTCAAGAAACTCCTCAGATCTAGATAAAATCGAAACAAGATGTTCGGAACCTTACTTTGTCCGTTCTTGGATTTTCTTGCCGGAATGTGTGAATCCACCACCCAAACTCCTTTCCCAACACCGGGAGAAGTATTGCTTGGAAGTTTTTTGCCTTGGTTTCGATCTCAAACGGCATTATCATCTATGCTCTTCCTCTCTCCCAAAACCCTAACTTCTTCTCCTTTCTCCTTTTTCTCTCTCTTTTCCTTTCTATTCTCTTTCTTCTTGGAGCCCAAACAACTAGACCGGGGTCTAAGAGCAAGGGCAAAATGACCCTTTTGCCCCTATGTTGTTATTTTTATTTTATTTATTTATTTATCTAAAAAATTCGGGTACTAGAGGTTAAACATGGTTTTATCTTTAGAGGAAAAGAAGACCCAAGTCGTCCCCTCCACTTGCTTCCAATTTCTCGCGACACACACGCTTTGGGGTCGAAGGATGTTTCCTCGTACCTTCCATGGAAATTGGAACACAATTTAACCCTAAGTTTCACTTCCTTAACTACCTCTATAAGTCTCATTTCCAATCAACTTCTCACCCAACTTGTTTGTTTGTTTGAGACTTTGATAATAGTGTGATCAATCGAGTATGGCAAAGAGGGGCTTTCCATTTCATGTTCGGGATCATCAGCACGATCCCAAGAGGTGTTCCCACTCTTTTCCTTTTCTGGGTTTGTGAGGATCTTCATTTGGGGCTTCAAAGTTTTCAACTTTTTTTTTTATTTTTTTATTTTTTCTTGGTTTTGAGGATCATGATCTGGGTTTTGAAATTTTGACGTTTTTCTTCTGCGTTTTGAAGTTTCGAAGTTTTTTTTTATGTTTTTCTTCAGGGTTTGAGGATCCGTGTTAAGAATGATGCTTTCATACCATGTTAAACAGAACCGCAAGAAATATAGGTGTATCGTTAGATCTGGACTTTCGATCCCACCTATATTTCTCGGATTTTTTATCTCACCTATGTTTCTTGCACTTTCAATCCCACTTATGTTTCTCAAGTTTTGACATTTTTTCTTCTCGGTTTTGAAGCTTTTGATTCGGGTTTGAAGTTTTGAACTTTTTTTTAATGTTTTTTCTTTCTGGGTTTGATTTTAACACCTTGATTTGGGTTTTTTTTCTCAGGTTTAGAGGTGAATCTGTCAATGAAGATAAGGGTTTTTATGATAAATATGGGTTTGTTATTGAAACTCTCCTTCGCGTTATGGTACTTTCAAACCCCTCTCTCTCTTTTCTTTTCCATCTTTTAGTCTTTCCAAAGTTAGAACTAAACTCATTTTTTTTTTGAGGTTCGTGATGCGGTGGAGAAGACGGTTGAGCCTTACCTTATATTGGATCAATCATCTTCTAGGTTGATTTTTTCTCGAGTCTTATCTTGATTTTGAAATGGTTAAAATCACTTACCTAGTTCATTTGTTAGATCATTAACTGTTAACTATCAAACGGGAGAAGAAGATGTTGGTGAATCTAGAACAGTGAAGCTGAAGTTACGTTTCATGAACAAGATTCCCCCCGTTATTTTCACCAACGACGACGTCGAAGCCGAGAACGGTGAGCCACTACGAATTGCGCTATTTGATCCCACCAACTGCAACGACATCGACCCGACTGATCCTTTATTATCAGCCCTGATTGAGTTCGTCGTCATTGATGGAGAATTCGACTCTACCCAAAGAGACGACGAAGTTCATTGGAGTGTTGACGAATTCAAGAAAGGCATTTTGATTGAAAGAGAGGGAAAAAGACCTTTACTTGTTGGTAACGATCTTAGGGTTGGTCTGGAAAACGGAGTTGCGGTCATCAAACATTTGAGATTCACCGACAACTCAAGCTGGAGGCGGTCGAAAACGTTTCGATTGGGAGTAAGGATCATTGATAATGATATTTTAGCCAAGTACCCGAGAATCGGAGAAGCTATATCGAAACCTTTTAGAGTCATGGATAACCGTGGACAAGGTATCCCGTTTCTTTCTTCGTAAACGTAATTATATCAATATTTTAACACTCGACTTGAAATATCAGTAATCAAGAAGAACCATCCACCAAAGGGAGAAGATGAAGTATGGAGACTCAAAGGGATAGGAAAAGACGGTAAATATCACAAGAGCTTATCGTCCAAAGGTATCAAAAGTGTGGAGGAATTCAAAAACGCTTATAAAAAGGATTCTCGCTCTCTAAGAAAGGTAGCTACAAAAATTTACCATCCTTAATTACTTCATTTCAAACACTAATTTCATTTGCATGCATGGTAGTTGCTTGGTAATAAAGTTCCAAACAAGACATGGAAGGCAATGGTTGATAATGCTTTGGAATGTGACTCTCCTACTACTTGTTATCAAACCCTTGAGGTTGGCAACCCACAAATTATTATAAGTGATAGCCATGTGCTACCCCAAACAGGCTTTGATGGATATCAAGGCTATGATTTCACGTTAGAAGGTATTGCAACTAATTTTTTGCTATCACTTCTTCGCTATCATATCATATGTATAAATATCATTTTCGTTTGCAGATTTTCAATCTTTGTTGTCACACGGTGAAGCTTTGACCTCAAATAATCGTAACGATACAAGCATGTACGACCGATACAACCAACAAGAACCAAGTTGGTGCCTAAACCCAAGTAATGAAAACGATGTTATTAAGTAGAACCCATGTAGAGGTCACGAGTGCTTTAGGAGTCAAGGTTAAACAAAATTTATCAATTATCTTTTTATATATATATATATATATATATATATATATATATATATATATATATATATATATATATATATATATCAACCTATTAAACTGTATTCAAGTTGATTGTAATACTGTTGACAATTATATATATATATATCAACCTATTGAACTGTATTCAAGTTGATTGTAATACTGTTGACAATATTAGTTGAGCAAGATTTTTTTATTTAATTTTTTTTTGTACATTTTTATCACCCATTTTTCCCTTCTAATGTATGAATAAATAAGTGTGTTTATGTTAATCGATAATTGGACTAGTGGACTATCCAACCCAAATCATAAAGGTTGGATTGTGTTATATTTTTTTTTTTTCAATTCTACTCGTTTGAATTTTTGGGAAACTGAAATTTTAGTTTAGTTTGCTTATTGACATCTTTTTTATTGACTAAACCCGACCCATCTACAAATAGGGTTACAATCCAGTTCTACCCTACTTAAAAAAAAGAATATTTAATGTTTATAGCCGATGTTAGTGATGTGTTGTGACTCGTAAATGTTTGATATTTTAATTATTAATGTAACATGTATTGTAAATGAGTAAAAATTTTTAAAATAATTAAAAAAAAAAAAAACAACAACCCGACAACCTAACTTAAAAATAGAGGGTTAGATTGAATTGGATTATGAACTCTATTCGAGTTGCTCCGGTCACCAACCCAACTGTCTCAAAATGTTGGTTAGTCCAAAAGATTTTTGTAACCTAACCCGTGCACAACCACCCTAAGAATAAGATTCACATTAGGTTGTCATTAAATAGCTAAGTTAAGAATAATGTTTTAATGAGTTATTAAAAATTGCCTCTTTGGTTTTAAAATATTTACACAAAACCCCAAAACTTGGGCCAATCATTGGAAAGTGAAAACTATCACTTTTATCAAGATCAATGTGATTTTTTCAACGGTTAATGATGGTTAATGATAACATATTTATGACCACTATCATATTCTGTCAATTTAATTATTATTTTAAAGATTTGGTCTATAGAAGAGACGCGTATCCAATATGCTCGTGGATTGGGTTGGGTCAGGTCGACTTGAGACACTTCCCTCGAAATCTTCAACACTCTATTAAGCTCGTTCACCATCAAATTCTCCCTCAAGCATGACCACCTCAACCAAGAGCGACGACAAACGATATGCAACAATTTTATTACTATTGGTTGTTAGATGAACTGACTCTCTACAATGGTATGATATTGTCCACTTTGAGTATAAGCTCTCATGGCTTTGCTTTGGATTTCCCAAAAGGCCTCACACCAATGAAGATAATATTTCTTGATTATAAATCTACAATCATTTCCTAAATTAGCCGATGTGAAACTTTCATCGCCGTTGGTATGAGACCTTTTGGAGAAGTTCAAATTAAAGTCACGAGAGCATATGCTCAAAGTGGATAATACCATACCATTTTGGAGAGTCGTGGTTTCTAACATGGTATCAGAGTCATGTCATTAACTTAGTCACGTCAATAGAATTCTCAAGTGTCGAGGGCTCTAGAGAAAGGAGTCGAGCCTCTAAGAAAAAGCTTTTCAAGGGCTTTATAGGCCTCATGAAGAAAGGATTGTTGGAAGGGAATCCCACATAATTCTTTGAAAGAAGGTTCGTGGGGTTTTCGAGTGGGGTGGAGTGAAGAAGAAAACACCCAAAAGGATGAATTTATAAGTAATAAGGAACTAATGGATTTTCCAATTATCATAGCCAAGAACGAACCACGAACCTTCATGCCACAAGAGGAAGAGAGGGACTACGCGGTTTCGACGAGAGAGAGAGAATGAGAGATGTGAATGTGGAATTAAATGGCAGAGGGAAACCACTTAAGGGTCATCTTATTCCATACCTAACCCTTTATTAATATCTAATTATCTTTTTCTTGTCATACATTCCTATTTACATAAAATTTAAACTCAATTGAAGGACGGCGATAAACGATAGTTCTAACTATTTTTCTACGGGTGTACACACGTCGGGTTGAGTTCGGTTTTCGAGTTGATTGGGTTCGTGACCCAAGAAACTCGAGTAGAGTGTGAGTTAATAAGCCTGATTTAGATATGATTTAGTTTTTGCAAGATTTTATTAACCAATAATGGAAGTATGTTGTGCATCACAATTGTATACCATAATCGTATACCATGTTGTACGTCTCTAGCATGGAATACTTCCCCAATATGTTATGTATGGATTGATATGTGCTCCTTTCTTTTCGTTAGTTTTTTACGGTGTGAGTTTGCGTTAACTCGTAGTTTGGTCAGGGGTAGTATATGAGCCCGCTTAGTGGGTTTATGCGTGCGTAAACCATGTATAAAGAAATACTACACATCCAACTGCACCCGAAAAAAGAAAGTAGAGTTCAAAGAAATAGTCATGACATACATATAGTAACAAACTTATTTTTAAATAAAAAATAGGATCGATACAGTTGATATCAAAGGTCTAGTCTTATAGATTCTATAAACTAACTTACGATGTAGACTCAAAATATTTTCATGGCCTTGCAACGAACACTTCATCATCATTAGGCATGCCCTATGAAAGATAATAAATCATCTATGTTATGTTATAATTTATTTGTCATGACTAAATTTTCGAGGCTTCGAATCTCAGACTATGACTAAAAGAAAAATACCAAAAGCAAATAAAATAAAAGTTTGACATGGTGATTATGAGTTACTGTGATGTCTTTTGACACACTCATGCCAATAGCTGGTGCGATTTTCATTAATAAAATCTTCGAAGAGGTTCCTAAACAAGCGCTTATATTGATTATTGTAGGTTAATCAAGGTCTAAGAGGAGTAACATAATGAACCCTTAAATTAGTTTTGACAATCATATATAGTGAGCTTTATATCGAGTTCTCTGAATATACGTTATGTAAAAAATTATTAATAGAAGAAAGGAAAAAAATAAGCAAAAGGAATTTTAACGAGAATGCAACAAAACTTCACTATTTCTTAGTGTCACAATCGCACTCTTGCGATGGCGAGACAACGATGGTGCGGCTGTTATTTTAACCAAGCGAACAAGTCAGTCGTGAGAAATTCGAATCTCACAGACAAAGTCAATGTATGTTCAGGCCTCGAATCACATTGCGAGAAAAGGTTTGGAAATACATTTGAAAACGATTTGAAGAACTGAAAACAACAACGTTATATGACAATAATCAAATAAAGAAATACCACGACTTAAATAGCATATCACTAAGGGTAGAAAGAAGTGAAACTAGTCATATCCCCTATAGTACATTTTGGGATATTTTAGCCCCAGCGGGAGTAGACATGACTTTGACGAACGGTCATACACCCTTGTATTGACGCAACGTGAATTGGTAAAGGTCTAACTGTTGAGATATGATTCAAATATTCAAACTACCAAGATTTAAGGAGATTTTAGGAGATTGGGAGTAGATTTGAATTTATTAAGATTTCCATAATTTACTATTTCTAGTACAGTGTATAAGCCTATAAATACTGAATTGTGTAACCGTTCAAGCATCAAGTCAGTAGACAATAATGAAGCACTGTAGCTTTCATCTATTTTATCTATTTCTTTTACTGTCCCTTTTTTCCAACACTAACTAAGAGGAAAGTATGTAAAAAGAGTTTGGAATAGACATACAACCATGGACAATTCGTTTTGGACAAACAAGATCGAGACATCCGTCCTGCGACATAGGTTTAATTTTGAAGGCTCTATTTTTTCTTTTACATTCTTCAATTCCTAATAAATGTGCATTTTTACCGCTCAATTATCCTTAATTACTCTTTATGTATTCTGCATTTTCTTCACTTTTCTTAACCAATGGAACCTACCATGATACTCATTCCATAATTGAATGGTTTTTAACTGCGGCTATTGATCATCAACATCTTGTAAGTTACACTAGTTTTGTATGCTTGCTGTCTGATTTTTTTTTTATCAAAAGTAAGATAATAACGATTGATGAAACATCGATAAACTAATAACAGCATCTGATCCGACCTAGTTGTTAGATTATGGAGTCTCCTGCTAAACGAATTCCGAAGGACGAAGACAAGCCAATTTTAGAAATAAGTTATATTTTTTTGTTAACGTCAATCTGTAAGTGGCTCTACTATTGATTTGGTTGGAAGAATTGTTTTATGTATGATACACTTGCCCAGTGATCCTACACGTGTATGTGTGATATGTTTTGATATGTGATGTTATGTTAGGTGTCGTTCTATGATATGCCAAATAATATTATGATGTAAATGAAAGTTCATGTTATGTACGATAAGCTATGTTATGCTATGAGATGTCATGATGTACTATGATATGTTACGTTAAACCAGATATACTATGACATCGATATATTTTAAAATAAGAAAACACAACCCTCTATTATAATTTAAAAGTTATGTTATGAATGAAATGATTTTATTAGAGTTTATGTATGCATATTACCCTTGTAATATGTGATGAAAGAAGGAGGGTTGTCTTGCATGATTACTACGATAGAAAATATGAGAACCTCATCCATAATTGTATGAGAACAGACGCGTACATTATGAGACTGAAATGTATGAGAACAGACGCGTACATTATGAGACTGAAATGTATGAGAACAGACGCGTACATTATGAGACTGAAATGTATGAGAACAGACGCGTACATTATGAGACTGAAATGTATGAGAACAGACGCGTACATTATGAGACTGAAATGTATGAGAACAGACGCGTACATTATGAGACTGAAATGTATGAGAACAGACGCGTACATTATGAGACTGAAATGTATGAGAACAGACGCGTACATTATGAGACTGAAATGTATGAGAACAGACGCGTACATTATGAGACTGAAATGTATGAGAACAGACGCGTACATTATGAGACTGAAATGACCATTATGTTTACCATGATACTACGACGGAAGCTATTCCCTTTGGGTGTTCGACAATAGCCTAGAGAGTGTTAGCTCAACCAGCAAGCCTAGGGGGTGTGTAAACTTACCTGGTAGACCCACTCTCACACATGTTGGTAGTGTGTAGGAAAGTACTATACATCCAATTTGCTCAGGAAAGCTGTCTAACCCCAATTGTGTTTGCATTCCCCAACCCCAATTGTGGGTTCACTTAATAACTATTTCTTAAAATACTCAATCCCATATGTTATTCTTATATTTCAGGTAAAGGCAAGACAACCATGTAGGGATGACGGCAGAGTCGTGTTGAAGACCATGGAACTCGTGTTAGGATAGTTACATTTTATTTATTTTGATACTCTTATGATTGATCAGGGCATCGTTTTAATATTTTCTTTGTATTATTTATACTTCACATTGATTATTTTTCATTGTTTTGTTTTAAAGCTTTTAATATGAACGTTTAAGTCCATGACATTGTTTTATGAATTATTTTAAATGAATGTTTTCGCATAATAAGGTCATGTCATACATGTGGTAGCGGTTCTATTTAATAGAAAAATTGAGTCGTTACATATGAACCAAACTTCTAACGGCTATAAATTTCTGCTCAACGAGGTAAAATTGATGAGATTTGTCCCAATGTCTTCATCGAAACTTTATATCTTGTTTCCATGAAGAAATCAAGTCGATTGAACGCCTAGATCCAGTTGTACAAAGGAAAAACTAGAGATCAATGAAAAATATCAAGATTTATGATTTATAAGCGATTTCACGATTACAGGAGCATGTTTAGGACATAAACCAATGATACGAGTAAAAATGACGCAAATGCCCCTCTAATACCTTCTATGATGTTTATGGTTTAAATAAGCTCCAAATGACATGAAATTTTACTTGCTAATAGCACGAAACTTTACATGACACCCATTTATATTATTAAGAAAGATTTATACCTGATTTTATGGTAATAAAAGCATGTTTAGGGCATAAAGCACGATAATAGTAAGAAATGACGAAAATATCCCTACCATACCATTTATTATGTTTCTTAGTTTAAATGAATTTCGAATGACACGAAACTTTACATAATAATAGCACGAAACTTTACATGACACCTATTTATAAGATTTATACCTGATTTTAAAGTAATAAAAGCATGTTTAGGGCATAAAGCACGATAGTAAGAAATGACGAAAATATCCCTACTATACCATTTATTATGTTTCTTAGTTTAAATGAATTCCGAATGACACGAAACTTTACATAATACCTATTAATCAACTCTTTTTAAAGTCAAATGGAAACAAGTACAAATTTTCGAAGGAATTAATTGCAAAGGCTTGGTATCACATGGATAGAAAGCGATATCATAAATTCAACTTAAAAAAATTAAAGATATCTAATATCATTCTAATTAGGTGAGGAAATTAATTGTTCACGTCTTATTTTAATCAACCATATACGAATTTTTCGACAGCACGTGTGATGAATAGATAACTAAATTCATCAACATTTCCAAAACATTGAAAAAAATGAAATAATTAAATCAAATATTCTCTTAAATTTAACTTTGTAACAATATTTTAATCCCACCCTTGACATTTCCCGATATATATATATATATATATATATATATATATATATATATATATATATATATATATATATATATATATAGATATAGATATAGATAGATATAAGCTAATTTGTTTTAATAATTTTAAAAAAGGTATATAGATATAGATATAGATAGATATAAGCTAATTTGTTTTAATAATTTTAAAAAATAAGTGTAAAAAAATTATTTAATAATAATAATATCATACATAGAATAGGATGAATTCTCATTTGTTTTGGAACATAGATAAAAATCTAATTATTTTTTATAATCAATTTTGTGACGATCTCTTTTTAGGACAATTCTTCCTTCACCAACGGCTTCATCAACCGGACGTAGTGTTGAGTAAAATTGATGAAATACCATAACTGAGAATGTGAGAGCGAGTTTGGCATGTGAGAGCGAGTTTGGCATGATGGTTGATTAGGTCCAAGAGATTAGGGGTAAGGGAACATAAGAGGTTACTCGAGATTTTATATTCAAAAGTGGATAATATCATATTTGTGAAGATCCCATATTGGCTAGGATGAGAACGAAACATTCTTTATAAGGATGTGGAAATCTTTTCCACGAAAATAGTATATGAATGAATCGAAACCATATTCGAAAGAGAACACGAGGATAAAATGACTAAAAAATACTTAAAAGAATTGAAAGCTACTACTTATCCCAACAATGTGCACATGGTGAATGACTCAATTATAAGAACTTCAAAGTTAAGTGTGTTTTGTAGGACGAGAACAAAACATGCTGAAAAGGCTCGTATAGTTTGTAGGGTGAGAATCGTCTTCACCTTTTAGAAGCAAGAAGTAAATAACGTGACTATGTCATCCGAGGTATTAGGTGCTGGCTCGTATAGTTTGTAGGGTGAGAACAACCTTCACCTTTTAGAAGCGAGAAGTAAATAATGTGAGTATGTCTGTAACGACCCGGGAAAGAAAAAAAAAAAAATATATATATATATATAATAAATAAATAAATGAAAACGAAAAAAAAAAAAAAAAAAAAAAAAAAAAAAACCCAGTCGCCGGAAAACCCGCGAGTTTTCCGGCGACCGCCGAGTTTCGCGGAACCCACGCGAAACGACGGCCACAGCACGCCCACCCTCAGCCCAGCATCTTCAGAACACCTGCAAAGGGAGAAAAGAGAGAAAATTTCGAGAGAGAGAGAGAGATTTTGGACAAACGTCGGCGAGTGTCCAGTTTCTCCGACGAGCCCTCAAACCACCCTTAAACCGACACCAAACGACCTGTTACTACCATAAGAGAGATCCCTAACGAAAACACAATAACTCAGAGTGCGTTTTGTGTTATTTCGTAAGCGTCGTTGTCGGTAACCGAGGTCGGAAAATTAGGTTTCTTAATCGATTCTTAGATCTATGGCTTTTAGGAGCTTTTAGGCCGCAAAACTCCCAAAAAGGAAAGAAGGACGACGAACAAAGAGGAAAAGGGAAGGAAGAGGACCAAAATCGGCAACGAAAACGCCGCGGGAAGGAGAGAGAAAGCTCGCCGGAAAATCGGCCAAAGTCAGGCAAGGAAGACGAGATCCACGGATCCGGGTCAACCCGAACCCAGAACCCGGGAGAGCCAGCCCGTTCCTCCCTTGGCCTCTACCTTCGGCCCAGCCCAACTACAACGGCCCAAACCTCAAACCGGCCCAGAAGCTACGGTTCAGTTGAACCAACCCAGACTAGACCCATGGTCCAATTGAGCCGGCCTGCAAACCAAACACTTGCGGCCCAGCCCAGTAAGCCGAGGCCCAACGTTTAGCCTTGGCCCAGTAGCCTTCCACAGCCCGCGACCCGAACCACGACCCGAACCAGACTGCGACCCGCGCTTCGACCCTACACTACCGCCCGACGTGGCTTTCTCTACTACTGCCACGTGTCACACAGCGGCGCGGCAGTCCCTCGGCTCGGCTCGGCTCACCTATTTTCAGCCCCGTTTCCACTGTTTCGACCCTCCTGGATCTGTTTTCGGCCCTGATTAAGGTATCCGAGGCCGTTTTAGAGCCGTATTTCACATTTATTAAATTATAGGTAAATTAATTGTGAAATACTAACGGAAAGTGGTGAACGGTGTGATAGGAAACAAACTCCGGCGACGTAGGAAGCAGCTCTCACGGAACGGGAGCTTACGTTTAGCTATTTAGGGAGTACTTCGGCCAAGGCCAACCAAGTAAGTGGCCTTACTATAGGATAGGCTAAATAAATTATATGATGCTTGATGATATGTGCTAGTATATACATATTTTGTTGAGTGACGCTTGATATGTTTGACGCACGTTGTGGCATTATGATGAGCATGATGATTGCATGATTTTTACCTTAATATAATGATGTGTTCCATATTGAGCATGCTAGATGATGATGAGTGCCATATTGCATTATGTCGTTAGATCGACGTAGGACACAACCCTAAGAGCATGAAAATGATATTAATATAAATATCCACGAGTATGCGTTACCTAGAGTAACAAAGAGACGAGACTAGAGGGTTGTGTCAGAAGAGACATTACGATGGATTTAGAGGGACCTCATGCATTTTGTATGTTCATAAGCATAGGGCTACTTCCCCTAGAGATGATGAGTGCGGACGTGCACCTTATGATGAGCGCGAATGCGCACAGGTGCGAAAGCACACAGATGAGGGTGTTCATGAGGCGCATGACACTATGGGGTTCCGCTGACCTCCGGACGTCCCTACAGATTAGCTTGACCAGAGGGTCCAGGGGGTGTGCGAGCGCCCTAGGGACTCACACTCGCACGTGAGAGTCGTGTGTAGGGAAGTACTACACATCTAATTTGTCCGAGACTGGAGACCACCCCTAAGATGATTAGAGATAGGTCCCTATTCATGATTGCATGTGTTTGCATTAGCATGGCCCCTATAGTGGGGTCACTTACTGAGTATTTCTTCGAAATACTCAGGCCGTGTGCTATATTGTTTTTCAGGTAAAGGCAAGGCTCCCATGTACGGTTGACGGTGGCATCGTGATCAGAGACTGTGGCGCGTGCATAGGATAGTTGCATATTTAATTCCTAGTCTTGGTTAGGATAGGGCGTTTGCATTTCATTCATTTATATTAATTAATTTGTAATCGTGTTATTTTATCTTTTTGAACTCCAGCACGATGTTTGAAACATGTAAGTCCGGCAGTGTTTTCCAATGTTTTAATGTATTCTGAAGTTTTAAATTTTTCCGCTAATAAAGATGAGCATGCTTAGGTTTTTATTCTGCATTAGAGATGAGCATGAGACGTTAGTGGCAACTCTAGATATGTGGAAATTTAGGGTTGTTATAATGTCATCCGAGGTTTTAGTGCTAACGTGACTATGTCATCCGAGGTATTAGGTGTTGGCTCGTATAGTTTGTAGGGTGAGAACAACCTTCACCTCTTAGAAGCGAGAAGTAAATAACGTGAGTATGTCATCCGAGGTTTTAGTGCTAACGTGACTATGTCATCCGAGGTATTAGGTGTTGGCTCGTATAGTTTGTAGGGTGAGAACAACCTTCACCTCTTAGAAGCGAGAAGTAAATAACGTGACTATGTACTCATTCGAGGTATTAGGTGCTGAATTCGAATTATGAATCAAAATATCGGGCATAGAACGTTACCTACCTTCTTTAAAAACTAAAGTTATAATTAAGGTTTAATTAAGGATTAGTATTGATTTGGAAGGGTTAGGGAAAGGAAAAGAAGACCCAACTCGTCAACCTCCACTTGTTCCCAATTTCTCAACTTTTTGTCCCAATTTCACAACACACAAGCTTTGGGGTCGAAGGATGTTTCCTCGTACTTTCCATGGAAATGGAACACAATTTAACCCTAAGCTTCACTTTCTTAACTTCATTTATAACACTCATTCCCAATCAACGTCTCACCAAACTTCATTTATTCTCATTCCCAATCAATTTCACAACACACAAGTTTTGGGCTCGAAGGAGGCTATGATTTGAAAGTTATGTTATGAATGAAATGATTTTATAAGAGTTGTCTTGAAAAAATGATGAAAAAATGAGAGTTGTCTTGAATGATTATTTACACTACGATAGAAAATATGGGAACCTAATCCATAATTGTATAAGAATAGACGCGTACATTATGAGACTGAAATGACCATTATGTTTATCATGATGCTACGACAGAAGCTATTCCCTTTGGGTGTTCGACAATAGCTCAGAGAGTGTTAGCCCGACTAGCAAGCCTAGGGAGTGTGCAAACCTGCCTGGTGGATCCACGCTCACTCCGTGTTGGTAGTGTGTAGAAAAGTACTATACATCCAATTTGCCCAGACTGGAAAGCCGTCTAAGAGAAGATGATTTTAAATGATAGGTCTCATCGATTTTTTTTTGTTTGCATTCCCCTACCCCAATTGTAGGGTCACTTACCAGGTATTTCTTAAAATACTCAAATCTTATGTTATTCTTATATATCACGTAAAGGCAAGACAACCATGTACGGATTACACCGGAGTCGCGTTGAAGACAAGTTGTGTTAGGATAGTTACATTTTATTTATTTTGATGCTCTTATGTTAGATCGGGCATTGTTTTAATCTTTTCTTTGTTTTATTTATATTTCACATTGATTATTTTTCGTTGTTTTGTTTTAAGGCTTTTCATGTGAACGTTTAAGTCCATGACATTATTTTATGAATTATTTTAAATAAATGTTTTCGCATAATAAGGTCACGTCATGCATGTGGTAGCGGCTCTATTTCAATAGAAAAATAGAGTCGTTACATATGGCAAACCAAACTTCTAACGACTATAAATTCCTGCTCAACTGGTTAAAATTGATGAGATTTGTCGCAATTCGTTCATGGAAACAATATATAAAGTTTCAATGGACAAATCAAGTCGATTGTAGGCCTACATCAAGTTGTACAAAGGCAAAACTAGAACGTAATTTCTAGCAACATCAATGAAGATGTTGCCCCAAGTTAATGGTCAAACTTTGACCAAAAAGTCAAAGGTAGCCCTATTTTGACCGAGTCTTGATTTTTTTTTCATAAATTTGACACCCTTTATGGTCGTTCCTTTCACAAATTCCAATGTTGGTTGAAATCTAACACATTAATGGACATACTCAAGAAAAATTGGAGGAATTTCAGCTCGAAAAGGACTTGAATCGAGCCCCCGAGCGCATCCAAGCAAGTAATAAAGGACTTCAATTTGACGTTTTACTCAATAAATACTTAATAGGACCGAAAACTAAGTAATTTATGAAATTGACCCACTAAAGAACATCTGTTGTACATGAATTGTAAATTATTGCCTAATATCACGAGTTATGATTTATACAGGATTTCAAGATTACACGAGTATGTTTAGGGCATAAACCAAGGATATGAGTAAAAATGACGCAAATGCCCCTCTAATACCTTCTATGATGTTTATAGTCTAAATAAGCTCCAAATGACATGAAATTTTACTTGAAACCTATTTATAAGGTTATGAATTGCTTCGGCTCGATTTCAATATTTTATAAGCATGTTTAGGACATAAATTAGCGTTAAAGGTAAAATTGACAAAAATGCCCCTACCATAACTATTATGATGGTTTAAGGCATTAATGAAATCCTAATAGCACAAAACTTTACCTGACACCTATTTATATTATTAAGAAAGATTTGTATCTGATTTTAAGGTAATAAAAGCATGTTTAGGGCATAAAGCACGATAATAGTAAGAAATGACGAAAATATCCCTACCATACCATTTATTATGTTTCTTAGTTTAAATGAATTCCGAATCACACGAAACTTTACATGACACCTATTTATATTATTAAGAAAGTTTTATACCTGATTTTAAGGTAATAAAAGCATGTTTAGGGTATAAAGCACGATAATAGTAAGAAATGACGAAAATATCCCTACTATACCATTTATTATGTTTCGTAGTTCAAATGAATTCCGAATGACACGAAACTTTACCTAATACCTATTAATCAACTCTTTTTAAAGTCAAATGGAAACAAGAAATTTTCAAAGGAATTAATTGCAAAGGCTTGGTATCACATGGATAGAAAGTGACATCATAAATTTTTTAATCAACCATATACGAATTTTTCGATCGCACGTGTGACGAATCAATAATTAAATTCAACATTTCCAAAACCGTGAAAAAGATGAAATTATTAAATCAAATATTCTCTTAAATTTGACTAATCTTACCCTTCACATTTGGGAATACAAAATTTTGAAGTATATATATATATATATATATATATATATATACCATCAGGACCCAGCGTCCTCGCTGGCACTCTTTCCTTCCTCCAATCGATGTGTGACTGCCCCAAATCCACCCCCTTTGGGCCCAGTGTCCTTACTGGCACACCGTCTCGTGTCTACCCCCTTCGGGAGAACAGCGAGAAGGCTGACACATCGTCCAATGTCTGGCTCTGATACCATTTGTAACAGACCAGATCCACCGCTAGTAGATACTGTCCTCTTTGGGCTTTCCCGTTCGAGCTTCCCCTCAAGGCTTTAAAACGCGCTTGCTAGGGGAAGGTTTCCACACCCTTATAAATGGTGGTTGTTGTTTCCACACCCTTATAAATATGTATACATGGAAGAATTTAAAAAAAAAATTAAAAGCTAATTTTTTTAATAATTTTAAAAAATAGGTGTAAAAAAATTATTTTTAAATATTTAGAAATTTATTTCAATAATGATACGATATATAGAATAAAATGTGAGAGGGAGATTTGGGGTAAGGGAACCTAAGAGGTTACTCGAGATTTTATATTCAAAAGTGGGATAATATCATATCTGTGAAGATCCCCATTGGTTAGAAGGAGAACGAAACATCCTTTGTAAAGTTGTGGAAATCTTTCTCTAGCAGACGCGTTTTAAAAACTTTGAGGGAAAGCTCGAAAGGAAAAACTAAAAAAAAAAAATAATAATATCTGCTAGTGGTGAACTTATGCCGTTATAATATTATTGTCCGGATATAAGTATAAAAAAACAAACCAAAAGAACATTCTTAAAACAAACAAAAAAAGAATCATTTTATGGTCATACATATTTGTTGGTTCATATTTATGAGCATCACTTAGGTTTGGGTACCTACTTGTTCCATGACAACATTTGACTACAATCATCTTCAAGTTCGTCCAAGAATGTCTGGTTTTGGTCGGCAACTTCAGCACCTCTCATGGCTTCAGCGTGGAACTCTATCACCTGGAACTCTATTGTCTTCCATGTCTTGTCTGGAACTCTATCGCCTAACAACTGCATGACACAAAATAATCAATTATATTGAACTAATGAAGGATGATTATGAATGAAATAGTGTTTTTTTGTGTCTTATTGGCTACCTTTCTTAGATAACGAGGATCCCTTTTATAAGCCTTCACAAAGCTTTCCACGGTTCGAATACCTTCGGAAGATAAGCGCTCGTAATATTGACCAGTTTTGCTAATCCCTTTCAATCTCCATACTTCGTCTTCTCCCCTTAAAGGAGGGTGCTTATTGTTCCCTGCACGTGAATGAAAAACTTTTTATTTATTATACTTTTATGTTTCGTGTGGTAACCTAAGCTGGGCGGCAAAAAATGACCATAATGTTTGCTGAGGATGGTTCGGAGTGAGTCCCACGTTGGCTAGCCAATTAGGGAATGATCGTGAGTTTATAAGTAAATGAATACATTTCCATTGGGAGAGGATTTATGGGGAAGCCCAAAACAAAGTCACGAGAGCTTATGCTTCTCAAGGAAGTCCTCATATCTTATTTCAATCTTCATCGGGCTAAATTTGTCATTTAATTTGTTGACTATCAAAAATGTTTTCCATATATATATTTTAAGAGAGATTAATTTTAAAGAATTATATGTACACACATACACATACATATTGTGATATCCCCATTGGTTGGGGAGGAGAAGGAAACGCCCTTTATAAGAATAAGGGATGTGGAAACTTTTCCCTAGCAGGCACGTTTTAAAACATTGAGGAGAAGCTCAAAAGGAAAAGCCCAAAAAGGACGAGGACAATATCTGCTAGTAGTAGGCCTGGGCCACTACAAATGATATCAGAGCCAGACATCGGACTACGTGCCAGCGAGGAGGTTGTAACGCGAAGGGGGTAGACACGAGGACAATATCTGCTAGCAGTAGACCTGGGCCGTTACAAATGGTATCAGATCCAGACACTGGACTATGTGCCAGCGAGGAGGCTATTCCCGAAAGGAGGGTAGACACGAGGTGGTGTGCCAGTGAGAAGACTATTCCTCGAAGGGAGGTAGACACGAGGCAGTGTGTTAGTAAGGACCCTGGCCCCTAAAGAGGGGTGGATTTGGTGGCGGTCCTACATCGATTGGAGAAAGAAACAATATCTACTAGCAATAGACCTAGGCCGTTACAAATGGTATCAGAGCCAGACATTGGATTATGTGCCAGCGAGGAAGCTGTTCCCCGAAGGGGGTAGACACGAGACGGTGTGCCAGTAAGAACTCTGGGTCCCAAAGAGGGGTTCGATTGGAGAAATGAACGAGTGGCAGCGAGGACGCTGGGCCATCTTATAAAGGTGTGGAAGCCTTTCACTACTCTCGAGGGAAGCTCGAAAGGAAAAAGACTTGGACTATTACACATAGAATATATATATATAAATATAAAAAGTGAGTGGGAGAGGGACGAGATTTGGGAAGGGTAATAAGTACCTTTGCTTCTATGTTCCATGACTTTAAAAGAGTTAGAAACAGCCTCTATAATTCTCGGGTAGTTGTTGTTGCCCAAAATCTCATCATCAATGACCTTTACTCCCAACCGAAAGCTTCCCGTTCTGGTCCTCTTAGAATTGATGATAAAGGACAAATTGTTGATCCACAAAACTCCATTTTTCAAACGAATCCTCTTATCATTACCATCGAGGTAAGGCCGTCCTCCAAGTCTTGGAGTGACAATACCTCTCTCAAAATCTTCAACACTCCAGTGAGCTCGTTCACCATCAAATTCTCCATCGAGCACGACCACCTCGACCAAGAGTGACGACAAAGGATGTGCTGCCCCGACAATCTTATGATTATAATCATCGGTGACATCCATTAGTGCAATTTGTAGTCGCTCGCCGTTGTCGGATTCGATGTCGTTGGTGGTGAAAATGGTGGGGAGAAGCTTGTTGAGGAAACATAGCTTCAGCTTCACCATTTTAGACCCACCACCTCCGACAGCGAATTCAGCTTCATGTTGGGAAGTTCTACACGTGAAATTCAATAATCATAATGATGAAATTAATTGATTTAGTTTAAAACATGTAGAGACAAACCTTAAAGAACATGATTGTCGGGGGTTATTAGCCACCACCTTTGTCTCCACCTCCTCATGTACCTAGTATCGACATCCACAAATTCAGTTCAAAAACACATATATGTCCTTGAATCTGATCCACGATCGAAATTATGTTAAAATAAGTAGAAGAGGCAAAGGAACACTGAGAGGAGAGATTTTTCAATTCTCTTTGTTGTTATGAAAAAACATACGGTTGATCGATCGAGAAAGCACTAACTAGCTTCTTGAATTTTCTCTTGAAGTTAAGAACCAAAAGATCTTACTAATTAAAGCATAAAATTTAGCCTGCAACCACAGAACTAGATCCAGAATTTGTCAATTACTATCAATTCTTTTATAATTGCTAGTAATTCATTCTACTTAGTCAAATTTATAAGCCCAAAAGAGAGAGGGGTTTGAAAGTACCACCGGGCGAATAAAAGTTTCAAAACGAGCCAATGTGTTCGGAGACGAAAAGTCAGCTACAATCCTGAGAAACCCAGATCAAGATCAAGATCAAGAACACAAAACCGTGTTAGATTATGAAATCAAAGTAGAAGAGATGAGGAAATTAAGGGGAAAAAAAAAACCAAGATAGAGAGAGGAAGTTGATTCTTTTGAGGGGTTGTTCTTGATCATCGTGAGAATGCAAGAGACAATGAAAATCCCTCTTTTTGTTCATTGGCTCCATTTTAAATGGAAATTTGGAAGGTTGGTGAGAGATATTGGTAGTGAAGAACGCTCACATGGCTCAATTTATAAGAGTAATAGGGTAGCCAAGAACCAACCACGAACCTTCATGTCAAGGGACCTACGCAGTTTCGACGAGAGCGAGAGGATGAGAGGTGTGAATGTGGAAATAAATGGCACAAAGGGAAGCCTCTCAAGGGCTATCTTCATGAATACCTAACCCTTTAATATCTTCCCATGTCCTTCAAATTTACATAAAATTTAACTTCAAATTTGTTAGACGAACACGACTCTCCACAATGTATGATATTGTCTAAATAAAAGCCATGCCTTATTTAGTTAGGTTTACTAAAAACATATGAATTCAGGCTAAATGTAAAAGCGTAATTCTAGATGACATTGTTTGGCGTTTGGGAGAAGTCTTCGTCCACTTTCCTATTTTTGTATAATTGGTTTTTCTTTGTAATTAGATTTGTTATTTAAGCCGGAAAATAAGATATCGAGTCTCCAGCAAATCTGAGTGAATCTCTCTCCCTCCCTCCTTTTACTTCCGCTAATTTTTCCTTCAAAGAAACCTTCGACCTATTTTTCGTCGACATTGTACTCCGAATTGCCAGAGTCAACAAGTGGTATCAGAGCCTTGTTGAAGCGATCGATAGTATACCATTACAGAAGAGCCAATCTTATCAACAATCAAGTTGAATAGCTCAAGTGGTTAGAGCGTCGACCTAACAACACACACCTCTCAGGTTCTCGAGTAGAAGAAAATGCTAAGCGCAAAAATAAATACATCGTGGGGTCCATCTTGAGCAGGCTCGCTCACTCCTCGACGTCGTGATGACGGGCGTCGAGTTGTTGTTGAGCGAGTGATAAGGAGAAGGTTTTTCAAATCCTGCGGCAGCTGCACGAGCCCTTCCTGCATGCCATAAATGACCTACGAATAGGAAGAGGAAAGAGGACTCCGCAGTAGGAGAGACATAAATCCGCGGTAGGAGAGACATAAAAAATGAGAGGTAGCTAACCAACTTCTAGGCATAATTGACTATTGACTGCATTAATTTCAGTAGCTACGCCACCCACGGAATTTAAAGAACCTAAAGGAGCATGGGTCATATATTCCGCGGAAAGAGGACACCTGAGTAGAAATTGCTGGAGCAAGCTCAGGAATAAAGAGACCCTAAGTTTCTACTTACTTTACTAACGTCTCATGCTCTTGCTCCAGGAATAAGGAGACCCTAAGTTTCTGCTCTTGCTCCAGGAATAAGGAGACCCTAAGTTTCTACTTACTTTACTAACGTCTCATGCTCTTGCTCCAGGAATAAGAAGACCCTAAGTTTCTACTTACTTTACTAACGTCTCATGCTCTTGCTCCAGGAATAAGGAGATCCTAAGTTTCTACTTACTTTACTAACGTCTCATGCTCTGCTAAAATATGGAGTATAACTTCTAAAAGAATCTCAAGAGTTTCCAAAGGTTGTTAGGGTTTGCTTCCTATGGCATAGTTCGTCACCTTCTGTTAGTATTTTACATTATAATTAATAATGTGAAATACGGCTCTAAAATGATCTCAATTACGATTAATTGAGGCTAAAAACAAGTTCGGGAGGGTTGAAATGGTGGAAATCGGGCTAAAATTAGAAATTCGAGTCGAATACGCCTAGGAAGTTGTCGCGCTGTCCAAGCCGAGTTGAAGGGCAGCTTGCGCCGCACGGTGACACGTGGGAGCAGCAGGGTGAGCCACGTCGTGCAGATGGTGTGGGTTCAAGGTGCGGGTCGCAGAGCAGTTCGAGTCAACCCGTAGGTCGCGTCTACAAGCTAGCTTGTTGGGATTCGGTTCGGGGGTTAGGGCGCGGATGAGTTTGGGCTACTGAGCTGGTTTTAGGTTTTGGGTCGAATGGGTTGCAGAATGGGCGCGGGTCTTCGGCCGCTGCAGGTTAGGCTGAGCCGATGTGGTTTGGGTTGCGGGTATTTCAGTTTGGGTCCGACCTGGATCCGATGGAGTCGTTTTCCTTACCCAACGCAATGCGTTTTTTTGGCGAACGTTCGAAATCTCGACTTCATTTATCGGCAACAACGCGTATGAAAAGGGCGCAAAACGTCCTCAGCTTGATGTGCAGCCATCGGGGGTCTCTTTAACAGTGTATCTCGGGTATTTTGACGTTGGTTTTGAAGTTTCGAGGTCGTGGGTATTCGTTTTCCAATCTCGCCGATATTCTTGAGAATGCTCTATGTCTCGTATTTTCCTTAGATTCTTCGTCGCAGGTGATTATGAGAGGCTTGGGAAGCGTGTTTGAAGGTTTGGGTGCATTGTGGGGGTCGGGGAACATGGTTTCGTGTGGGGCGCGAAATTTATAGCGACTGAGTTTTTTTTTTTTTTTTTTTAATTTCTGAATCGTTATACACATCATCACTTTTCTTACAACAATGGGTCTAACTATTTTTTTAGGGGTGTACATGGGTTGGGTTGAGTCCGATCTTCGAGTTTGTTGGGTTGATAACCTAAGAAACTCAAATAGAGTGTAAGTGAATAAGCTTGATTTGTACTTGATTAGAGTGAGTCAACAAGTCTGATTTTTATATGATTTAGTTTTTGCACGATTTATTAATCATGGAGTATTTATTACGAGTGTACATGGGTCGGGTTGCCTTGAGGAAATTTTTTTGGACCAACAAAAAACTTCGGGTTGGTTGGATTGGTAACCGAACCCAATTCGAAAATTTTCACAACCCTATATTTTCGGGTTGGGTTCCAATTAGATTGTCGAATTATTAAAAAAAAAATTAATCTTTCAAAAAAAACTTTTATTTATCTGACATTCATAATTATTCAATACAATCTTGAATAAAAGATATTAAGATACAAATCAATCTATAATCATTCAAAGAAACAAATGTTTTGTCAACCAAACGAGAATTGTAACATCCTAACCTATATACTACGAATTTAAATGCATACTAACCTATCCTAACTTATAGTCTACAAAATTTAAATTGCAAACTACACTATGCATGTGCTATGATCTTCTGAGTTGCGATGTCACCGTCAGTCGTACAGAGAAGTCTTGCCTGGAAAATAAGAGTAAGCACATACAATCATGAGTGGGAGCTACATATTAGTCCATATTTTTTTAGGCGGCTATCCTAAGCGGGTAATTGGATGTGTATTTAATGTTCTACACATGGCTCATACGTGCGAGTATTGACCCACCAATCAGTTTGCATACCTCTTGGGTTCCTTTATTGGTTGGACTAGCATTCTCTGGAACTATTGTTGATAGACACCCTTTAGGAATAGCAACCATTGCACCATTATAGTAAATATAATAATCGTTTTCTTACCTTGTAGCGTACGCATCCGTACTATCATAAGAAGAGGGGCCTGAACACATAATAATGCATGAGGTCCCAACATTTTCTTTCATTATCATGTACAACAATCCCTTCCGCTTGCCTTTATATCATATCATTTTATCATAACATTCCATACATATATCAGGATTGTGCATTATGTCGAAACATCATATTTTACGTCAAGCATATCATATATTTTATCATGTCAAACATATGTCATATCATAAACATATCGTGTCTTCCAACGTATCATATCATACTATGCAAGTAGAATGTCATATATCATATCTGCGTCGTATTTTCAGTCCTATTACATCATAACATATATCTATCATGAACATATCATATTATGAACATGTCATCAAACATATCATATCATTCACATATCATGTCGTAAACATATCATTTCATAACCTTTCAAACATAATAAGAATATAACACGTGCAAAGCTACGGGGCACGTGTCATCATACAACATCTAAGTTCTAACTAAACCGATAGTAAAACCACTTATTTGGTTGCCCTTAGTTAGCGTTCTCCCTAATTTCAAGTATGTTCGAATTTCGTCTCTCGAAGTTGCTTCAAGTATCGTTGGTAGTTGTTTCCTATTAGAACATTCATCTTGTTTCGTTAATAACTCAAATTTTTTAGCTCAAACTTAATTTAGACAGTAAAATTGGATTTTATACTGACCTCAATTGCCTGAATCAAGATCAATTTTAGATTCGAGATAGTCATAATGGTAGAATTTGATCAAAATCCCTTTACTGAGCCAAGAAGCCGCGATCTTAGCCGTCGGAGATGCTGAAGTCGAGCCGAGCCGACTGAGCTGTATAAGCCAAAGGAGCCGCTAGTCGTAGGTGCAACACGTGCAGGTCGCAGTTGGGTCGAGGCATGGGTCGTTATGTTGGTTATTGCAGGAACGCGGGTCACAGTTGGTTGGACCAACGCTGCTGCACGTTGTTAAAGATCACGTATTTGTTTAGGGTCTAATTAAATCTCTAGGAGTTGATTTGAATCTATGTCTGGTCTGTTACCAAATTTTCTGATCTAGGTAGATTTTTCTAGATATCTCTTTCTATTCTCTGTGTATATATAGAGCATTCTTGCTCTTCAAAATTCAATCATCTCATCTACCATTCAATAAATCCCTCTTTCGGAGCTATCTTCTTAAGGGATCTGTGAGCAAAATGGGAGGAGAATTGCAGTGTTGCACCACCAATTTTCGCCGACAATTATCAAATGTCGTTCGATTCTTAATGTGAAGTTGGTTACGAGGGTGCAAAATGTACAGAAGGAAAAGAAGAGAAATCAAAGGCGAAAGCTTGCCTATTTGAGCTGTATCACAAAATCTTCATGCGAATCAAAACAGCAAAGAAATCTGGGATTATCTCAAGGCCGAATCATTCGTGGAATTCACCATTTCAGACCCAGACCTCGACAGAACATCGTCAACAATGTGAGATTGTTGAGTATTAAATGTATTCCAGGATAGTTGAAAAGCTGCTAGCCACCTTCCAGAGAAGTTTTGTACTCCACTTGTCAAAGATTTCCTACGAGCTCTTAAATGCTTTACAAGCGCAAGACAAAGGAGGATGAGACAAGAAGGGGTGATTGAATCCACTTGAGCATCAGTTCAAAAATCAATGACATATGGAGATTCATACGTATCATAGAAAGGAGAGACCTTGCCGCCATTGTGAAAAGGTCGTACAACGGTCACTTCTTCCTCAAGCAAAGAATCAAGCGAGAGCTGATTGACAGTGGGTGACATGAAAGTCTTTTGAGGAATTCGTGTGAGGATTTCAAATGAACAATTTGCTTAAGTGGCAGTTCGCCGTTGTCTTGATCAAAGATGCTAGTGGCAATGTGGTCAAAATGAAAGGAAAAAGGTCCGACGGTGAAAATGGTGGAGAGAAGATACAGTCAAAGAAGTTGGTGTCACTGACGTTGATGATGACATAATCGAAAACCATTTCATGCTGATCTTTGTGGTCCTCAGCGAACACCACCTCCGACAAACGTCAGTTGCTTCAAAGCCAAAGTTGAAAGTATGCTTGATTAATAAGGCCGTACACCACAGGTTTTGTGAAGAGGCTGAACATTTGTCAACAGAATCCAGATGCATGCTTCATGAGAAGGCGTCTAATGCAAAATCGAATTTCAACAAAAGATCCATGAATTCCACAGGTCAGCGTGATAAGCTTGACAAAAAGTCAAAGACTTTGTTATGTTAGAAGAGTCTGAACGACAAGACTTTGGTTGATGATGCATAGAAAGAGAGATCTGGGAGTTGGTTGATCGACCTTGAAAAATAATTGGCGCAAGATCAGAAAAAAGCTTGGAGATGATCACGTATTTTGTTTAGATTGCTGTCAAAAATTAAATTCCGTTAGGAGTTAGATTTGTTTTTATTTGATTTAACGATTTATTTAGCCTAGGTAGATAGAATTTAGTAACGTGGGTCTCTGTTTGAGTGGGCGGAAGAGCATTTGCAGTGGCTCGCCGTTGTCCAAACGTTAGCTAATAACGATCGACATCCATGAATTCAGTTCAAAGACTTAAGCTACGTTCATAGAAAGAGAGAGGAGTTTGAAAATACGAGCGTGCGAAGAAAAATTTCAAAACGAGCCAATAATTTAGTAGATGAAATATCAACTCCAAACGTGATAAACCCAAATCAAGATCATGAACACAATGGTGAGGATTGATGGAAGGAAGTCCCACGTTAGCTAATTTAGTGGAAGATTGTAGATTTGTAAGTAAGGAATACTATCTCAATTGGTATGACGCATTTTGGGAAGTCCAAATTAAAGTCATGAGAGCTGATGCTCGACAATATTATACTATTCTGGAGAGTCGTAATTTTTAATATGGTATCAAAGTCATGTCATTAACTCAGCCATGTCAATAGAATCCTCACCGGGTTGGTGAGAGCTGGGAACGCCCAAAAGGATCAATTTATAATAGTAATAAGGAAGTACGGAATTTCTAGCCATTTTTCAAGTATCATTGCCAAGAACGAGCCACGAACCTTCATGCCACTTATTTTATTATTATTATTTTTTTAACCCCATCGTTAAGCTCATCCACGAGAGGAAGAGAGGTACTCAAAGGTTTCAACGAGAGAGAGAGAGAATGAGGTACTCTACTTATTCAAAATCGTTACTAAAGTCTCATACTTTTCTAAAATGCAAAATATAACTCTTATAATAAAACCTCATCTCTGTCGAAAACATTTAAAATATCTTATATCTCTGTAAAATATAGTCATGATCTTGCGTGTTTAAATACAACATACTGGAATTTATAAAAAATTAAAAATACAAATACATCATTATTTTTTTTTTTAAATATGAGTTTGCCACAATCTCTACTCGCGATGCCGCTGTCATTCGTACATGTATGCCTTGCCTTTACTTGAAAAATGATGTGGCATACGACTTGAATATTTAGAAGAATACTCAGTAAGTGACCCTACTTATAGGGACAATGCTAAATGCAATCACAAGCAAATATGTTGTAGGACCTATCTTTATCTCATCACATACTAGGGGTGGCCTCGTGACTCTATCTATCTCTTTTGACACAACCCTAATCTCATCTCTTTGTTACACTTGGTAACACATGCTCGTTAGATATAGCCTCAAGTTAATCGCCAAACTTTGACCCAAAAAGTCAAAGGTAGCCGTATTTTGATCCGGGCTTAATTTTTTTTCCCATAAATTTGACATCCTTAATGGTCGTTTCTTTCACAAGTTCTAATGATTGTTGAAATCCGACACATTAAGGGACATACCAAAGAAAAATTGGAGGAATTTGGGCTTGGGAAGGACTTGAATTATACATATATTTTAAAAAATATTAATTTTAAAGAATTATATGTATATACATACGCACATACACATACATATAATATAATATAATATAATATAATATATATATATATATATATATATATATATATATATATATATATATATATAAGGGTAGGGATGGGGATGAATTTTTTTTTCTTTTTGTCACTCGTGACGTAATAAGTACCTTTGCCTTTTGCGCTCCCTGACTCTAAAAGAGTTAGAAACAGCCTCTATAATTCTCGGGTAGCTGTTGTTGCCCAAAATCTCATCATCAATGACTTTTACTCCCAACCGAAACCTTCCCGTTCTCGTCCTCTTAGAGTTGACATTAAAGGAGTTGTTGATCGAGAAAAGTCCATTTTTCAAACGAATCCTCTCATCATTAATTTTGAGGTAAGGCCCTCCTCCAGGTCTTGGAGTGACAATACCTTTCTCAAAATCTTGAACACTCCATTGAGTTCTTTCACCATCAAATTCTCCATTGAGCACGACCACCTCGACCAAGAGTGACGACAAAGGATGTGCTGCCCCGACAATCTTATGATTATAATCATCGGTGACATCCATTAGTGCAATTTGTAGTCGCTCGCCGTTGTCGGATTCGATGTTGTTGGAGGTGAAAATGGTGGAGGGAAGCTTGTTGAGGAAACATAGCTTCAGCTTCACCATTTTAGACCCACCACCTCCGACAACGAATTCAGCTTCATGTTGGGAAGTTCTACACGTGAAATTCAATAATCATAATGATGAAATTCATTGGTTTAGTTTAAAACATGTAGAGACAAACCTTAAAGAACATGCTTGTCGGGGGTTATTAGCCACCACCTTTGTCTCCACCTCCTCACGTACCTAGAATAGACATCCATGCATTCAGTTCAAATAATTCAGATATGAGGACGTTGTATGTGACCCTCAATCGAAATTATGTCAAAATAAGTGAAAGAGGCAAAGGAACACCTCGAGGGGAGAGATTCTTTGGAGCAAAGAAAACTTAAGTACTTAGCTTTTCAATTGTCCTTATTGGGGTGGTTAGGAAAAAAACATACATCTCACGAGTATTTTTAGTGGAGAAAACACTAACTAGCTTCTTGAATTTTCTCCTCAAGTTAAAGAATTACTAACGACTGATTAAAGCATAAACTTAGTCCAGAATCACAAAACTAGGTTCACAGTTTGGCAACTACTATCAATTCTCCTTTGCTGGTAATTCATTCTACTAAGTCTACTAACAATTCTCCTAAAGTTATACGATAAGTTTGTGATATCCCACATTGATTGGGGAGGAGAACGAAACACTCTTTATATGGGTGTGAAACCTTTCCCTAGCAGACGCGTTTTAAAGCCTTGAGTGGAAGCCCGAAAGGGAAAGCCCAAAGAAGACAATAGACGCGTTTTAAAGCCTTGAGGGAAAGCCCGAAAGGGAAAGCCCAAAGAGGACAATAGACGTGTTTTAAAGTCTTGAGGAGAAGCCCGGAAGGGAAAGCCCAAAGAGGACAATATCTGCTAGCGGGGGGCTTGGGTGGTAAAGGGTGTAAAACCTTTCCCTAACATACACGTTTTAAAGTCTTGAGGAGCCCAAAAAGGACAATATCTACTAACGGTAGGCTTGGACAGTAAATGGTGTACTAACGGTGGGCTTGGATGGTAAAGGGTGTGAAACCTTTCCCTAGTAAATGCATTTTAAAGGCTTGAGGGGAAGCCCGAAAGGGAAAGCCCAAAGTGAAACATTTCCCTGGCAGATGACTTTTAAAGTCTTGAGGAGCTCAAAGAGGACAATATCTGCTAGACGTGAGCTTATCTGCTAGCCGTGAACTTGGGCGTTATAAAGTCTTGAGGAGCCCAAAGACGACACTATTGGCTAGTTGTGAGCTTGAGCGGTCACAAAGTTAGTGACTTCAAGTTTATAAGGTCACAAGAGAGAGGGGTTTGAAATTACCACGGGTCGAATAAAAGTTTCAAAATGGGCCAACGAGTTTGGAGACGAAATCTCAGCTACAAACCTGAGAAACCCAAATCAAGATCAAGATCAAGAACACAAAACGGTGTAGATTATAAGATCATAGTAGAAGAAATGAGGAAATTAAGAAGAAAAAAAACCAAGATAGAAAGAGGAAGTTGATTCTTTTGGGGGAAGGTTGCATTTGTTCTTGATCATCATGAGGATGCAAGAGACAACTAAACTCCCTCTTTTTGTTCATTGGCTCCATTTTAAATAGAAATTTGGAAGGGTTGGTGAGAGGTGGTAGTGAAGAACCCTAAAAGGCTCAATTTATAAGAGTGAATAGGGTAGCCAAGAACCAACCACGAACCTTCATGCCACTTGTTTTGTTATTATTATTATTATTATTAGTTTAATCCCATCGTTAAGGTCTTCCACGAGAGCAAGAGAGGGACTACGCGGTTTCCACGAGAGAGAGAGAGTGAGAGGTGTGAATGTGGAAATAAATGGCACATAGGGAAGGCTCTTAAGGGAAATCTTCTTCCATACCTAACCCTTTAAATAATAACTATCTTCCCTTGTCCTTCAATCCAATTTACATCAAATTTAACTTCAAATTAACTCAAATTCAAATTGTAACGACCCTAAGTTTCTATTACTTAAGGTCGTTATTAAAATTCAAATATGTACTATAACTCTTGTTAGGGTTTGCTTCCTATCGCATCGTTCGTCACCTTTCGTTAGTATTTCATATTTTTATTAGTAATTCAACTAACATGGTGAAATATGGCTCTAAAACGGCCTCAATTACCTTAATTGTGGCTAAAAACAGGTTCGGGAGGGTCGAAATGGTGTAAACCAAGCTAAAATTAGAAATTCGAGCTGAATACACCTAGGAAGCTGTCGCACTGTCCAAGCCGAGTCGAAGGGTAGCTTGCGCCGCACGGTGACATGTGGCAGCAGCAAAGCGAGCCACGTCGTTCAGATAGTGTGGGTTCGAGGCGCAGGTCGCAGTGCAGTTCGAATCAATCCGCAAGTCGCGTCTACAAGCTGGCTTACTGGGATTTGGTTCGCGGGCTAGGGCGCGGATGAGTTTGGGCTACTGAGCTGGTTTTAGGTTTTGGGTCGAATGGGTTGCAGAATGGACACGGGTCTTCGGCCGCTGCAGGTTTACCTGAGCCGACGTGGTTTGGGTCGCGGGTATCCGGTTTGGATCCAACCTGGATCCGTTAGAGTCGTTTTCCTTACCCAACTCAATGCGATTTTTTCGGCGAACTTTCTCTCTCCTTATTGCTGCCTTTTTTGACGTCTTTTCTCCCCCTTTTTTCTTCCTCTTCCTCTCTGTTTGTCTTCCTTCCTTCCTTTTTCGGAGGTTCGTGGCTTGAAAGGACCTATAAACCTAGATCTATGAAAGTTTAGGAAAATCAAAATTTCGACTTCGTTTACCAGCAACGACAAGTATGAAAAGGACTCAAAATGTACCTCAGCTTGATGTGCAGTCTTCGGGGGTCTCTTTAACAGTGTATCTCGAGTGTTTTGACGTCAGTTTGAGGTTTCGAGGTCGTGGATATTCGTTTTCCGATCTCACCGACATTCTCGATAATGCTCTATGTCTCGTATTTTCCTTCGATTCTTCGTCATAGGTGAATCTAGGAGGCTTAGGAAGCGTGTTTGAAGGTTTGGGTGCATTGTGGGGGTCGGGGAACATGGTTTCGTGTGGGTCACGAAATTTATGGCGGCTCAGTTTTTTTTTTTTTTCCTTTTAATTTTTGAATTGTTACACACATCATCACTTTTCTTACAACAATGGTTCTAACTATTTTTTTTAGAGATGTACATGGGTTGAGTTGAGTCTCATTTTCGAGTTTCTTGGGTTGATTTGTATGATTAGAGTGAATCAATAAGTGATGTTTATATGATTTAGTTTTTGCACCATTTATTAATCATTGAATATTTATTACGGGTGCACAAGGAACTGGTTGGGTTGAGGAAATTTTTTTAGACCAACACAAAAGTTCGGGTTGGTCGGATTGTTAACCCAACCCAATCCGAAAATTTTCACAACCCTCTATTTTCGGGTTGGGTTCCAATTAGATTGTCGGATTATAAAATAATCTTTTTAAAAACTTTTATTTATCTGTCACTAATAATTGTTCAATGCAATCTTAGACAATATTAAGATACAAATCAATCTATAATCATTCAAACAAACAAATGTTTTGTCGACAACAAAACAAGAATTGTTGGCCTTAATCGGCGTTCTCCCTAATTTCAAGTACGTTTGAATTTCGTCCCTCTAAGTTGCTTCAAGTATCGTTGGTAGTTATTTCTTATTAAAACCTTCATTTCATTTCATTAATAACTCAAATTTCTTAGCTCAAACTTAATTTAGACTATGAAATTGGACATTATACTGACCTCAATTGCCTTATACAAGGTCAATTTTAGCTTCGAGATTATCAAAATGGTGAAATTTGATCAAAATTCCTTTACTGAGTCGAGAAGCCGCGTTCTGAGCCGTCGGAGTTGCTGAAGTCGAGTCGAGCCGAGCCGACTGGCTGTATAAACCAAAGGAATCGCTAGTCATAGGTGCAACATGTGTCACAGGAAGGAGGTGACGAGTGTGCAGGTCGCAGATGGGTCGAGGCACGGGTTGTCCTATTATTATTTATAAAATAAATTTTACCCTCAAGTTATCCTATTATTTATTTTTGTTCACTTCCGCTACTAAAACTTTTTCCATGAAAATTTTAAAGTAGCATTAACCTCCTTGATCGATATAAAAAAAGTATTTATCGTCAATGTATGGACCAAAACAGTCTATCTACACTACAAAGATCGATCTCCAAACTTTTTTTAATTTTTTCAAGTTTAGTTTAATATTTTTTTAAAAAAAACGATACCGGCCATTTCCTTTCCTACACAATAGACTTATTTTCATATCAGATTTGAACTGGTAATACGAGGATTTTCAGTCCTCTACTCTACTAACTGAGCTATACCGACCATTTCATTTCCTACACATTAGACTTATTGTTAATAGCACATTCACAAGTCACACCCATGTAACCGAGTTGGCCTTACCGTATTTGTGCATTAATAATTTTTTGTTGTCTATAAAGGTTTATGTGTTGGGTTTGTTGGAAAACTCTTTTAAACCAATTCAAAATTTTGGTTTGTTTTGATTAGTAACCCAAGAAACCCTTAATCGAGTTCATAATCCAACCCAACTTAGCCTAACTTTCTATTTTCGAGTTGGGTTGGGTTTTCAGGTTGTTCTTTTTTTAATTATTTTAAAAATCATATTTATCCACTATATATGTTACATTAATAACTAAAATCTAATAAAGCTCAAATATCAAATGTTCACGAGTCACAAATATATCACTAACCGCGACTACAGACGTCGAATATTTTAATCTTCATAATGATCTTAAAACTAGGGTAAGGTTAGGTTGGGTTGTAATCCTATTTTCAGGTTGACTCATACAAAAAAATCAACCAGTGAACTAGCCCAAATTTTCATATTTCCAAAAATCAACCCAATAATACAGACCAAAAAAAAAAAATTTAACCCAACTCAATAATAATTTGTTGGTCAGCCAATATGTCATGTCTAAGCAAATGGGAGACATCACATTAAAGGGGGAAGAAGAAGCACTACACAAGTGAAATATGGAGCAATAATAAGTCGTCTATCAAACGTGGATACAAAAATTGTGACAAAGGAATAAGTCATCAAGAAACTGCACAATTTGTGAGAGCTCAAAATAATGACAACAAGAGTTATCAATGGAAGAGATTTGACGGTATTTGCTACAATTGCGGGAAGAAGTACCACATGTCCAAGGATCGTTGGTCCAAGAAAAATTATATTGAAAGTAATGTGGCAACCTTCAACATTGAGATGAAAGATGAATGGGATGTAGAGTTACTATATGTCATAGAAGAAGATGAGCTAGCGCTTATGGCGATGATGAGAGAGCATATCGATTATGAATATGACTCGATCATTGATTCAGGATGCTCAAATTACATGACCGACAATTAGAGTGACGCAATGGAAGCATGGTGGCCCCAGAGAAGGAAGTATAACCAGATTTGGATAACATTGAAGAAATTCTACCACAGGAGACGGAGGAGAAAACTATACACATTTAGTTAAGTGTTGATGTGCCTGGAGATCCAAGTGACACTAATGTTGTTGAGACTCAATCAAGTAAACTCAGTGAAAGCAAATGACACCTCAACAACTCAGATGGTCATAAAGAATTCAAAAGTCAAATCCAAAGTATGTCTATACATCTATTATAGAAGATGAAGTTAAAGAGCTAGAGACGTATGAAGAAGCATCATAAAATATGGTTTGGCAGCCAACAATGGAGGAAGAAATTATAGCCTTTAACCAAAATCAAACTTGGAAACAAGTGCCGAGATCAAGAGATATCAAACTCTATCTTTTGCAAGCGAGTTTCCAAAATAATGTCTCTTGGATGGATCGATCGAGAGATACAAGGGTCGCTCCAAGGTTCTCTCAACAATATGGACTACACTATGATGAAACATTTATTCCCATGACTAAAAATAAATAAATAAATCTTAAAATGAAAAACGTTGTATACTAACCTATGGTTTAAGAATTTAAATACAACTATCATATGCATGTGTTATAGTCTTTACTTGCAACGTCGTCGTCAACTGTATAAGGGTGTCTTGTCTTTACCTAAAAAATAGAAGTAGCACACACCTCGAGATTTTAAGAAATATTCCATAAGTGACCCAATTATTGGGGTCAAAGAATGCAAACACATGCAAATCATGCTTAGGGATCTATCATTAAAATCATCATAGAGTTGGCTTCCAGCCCGGACAAAATTGGATGTATAGTACTTCCCTACACACGACCCACACGTGTGAGCGAGTCCCCAAGTGGTTCACACCCCTTTAGATCCATAATAGTAGAGCTATTTGTCCGTAGTCAGACGTTCGGAGGTTAGAAAATCCTCGAGTATCATGCAAGACATGATCATCATCATCATAATCATCATAGTGTACGCGTCCGTATTCATTATCATAAATGGAGAAGTAACCTGATGTATATGAATACACAACATGCATAAAGTACCTATAGTTTTCATCTTTAAATCGTTCTTATGACACAATCCTATACCTCATTCACACATTACCCCAAGCAACATGCATGCATTGATTTTCATACGTTTATCATCATTAATATCAATTAGAGTTGTGTGTTAGAAAAATTCGTTGTCATAATGCATCATGGCATTTAATACATGCACATCATCTTAATATAGAACATCATCATATTAAGTCATTTCATCATTATGCATCTTACATCATCATCATCATGTCATCGTCATATCATCATCTCATATCATCATATACATCATCACATCATTGTATAACAACATCACATCATCATATAACATCATCACATCATCATGTAATATCATCACATCATCATATAATATCATCACATCATCATACAACATCATTACATCATCACATAATATAAAGCATAAATGACACATTGTAAGAATAATTGGGCACGTGTCGTCATACATAAGGCAAGTCTTTCGACCGAGCTGATTGTAAGGCACTTACTTAGTTGGTCTTAGCCAAAGTTCTATCTAGTTTCAAATTTGCTTGTTTTTGTCCTTCAAAATCGTTTCATTTATGCCGAGGCTTCACATATTTTGAATATTCACTTCATTCAAATTCGTTCTCATCTATAATACAAGTTACATTAATAATTAAAATCTCACAAACTTCAAATATCAAACATTCACAAGTCACAATACATTACTAACATCAGTTATAAACGTCAAATATTCTTAATCTTTATAATAAATCTTAAAAGTAAGATCAAGTTGTAACCTTATTTTCGAGTTGAATGGATTCTTGAATCATATGAACACAACGTAGAAATGGTCTATCAACAATTAAGATATAATTTTATATGTCGGTAATAAAAATCTAAAAGTCACTGTTAAAATGATATTGATGGTAGATGACGATCATTGATAAGACTATACAATAGTATAGTGTGACATGTATTCGAATATGGACCCTTCCATTTGTTGAAGCATTTCAAAGGTAAGTAATGCATCAACAAGCAATGGAACAAATATGAACTTTTTCTATTAAAATTCATATTTGATCCACCGCCTGTTCATACAAAAGTGACCCATTGACAATGCTACCTAAACTTTTTCGATCTCTTTTCATCGGTTCAAAGTTGATTTTAGATAATATGAAGGATTCGGACAAGGAGTCGACCCTTACCCGTTCCCTAGTTTCTATTTAAATATATTTTTGAAAATATTATATTTTTTGTATCTAAATTTTTCGTAATAGTTCAAGCTCACTACTAACAGATATTGTCCTCTTTGGTCTTTCATTTTCGGGCTTCCCTTCAAGATTTTTAAAACACATCGCTAGGAGAGATTTCCACACTCTTATTATGAATGTTTTGTTCCCCTCTCCAATCGATGTGGGATCTCACAATGCACCCCTCTTTCGAGGCACGGAGTTCTCGTTGACACTCGTTTCTCTTTCCAATCGATGTGAAATCTCACAATCTACTATTGTTGGTTCTTGGGAGAGAGTCTCGCATTGGCTAATTTAGGGAATGATTGTGGGTTTATAAGTAAGGAATACATCTCCATTGGTACAAGACCTTTTAGGGAAGTCCAAAGTAAAGTCACGAAAGCTTATGCTCAAAGTAGACAATATCATACCATCGTAGAGATTCATGATGTTTAACATGATATCAGAGTCATGTTAATAGAATCCTCAAATTTTGAACAAAGAAGTAGTGAGCCTTGAATGTGCAAAAGTGACTCAAGTGTCGAACAAATGGTGTACTTTATTCAAGGACTCTAAAGAAGAAGTCGAGTTTCAATTAAGGGGAGAGGGCTCTATAGGCCATAGTGTACTTTATTCGAGGAGAGGATTATTAAGGATTGTTGGGATGGAGTCCCACATTAGCTAATTTAGGGAATGATGATGGGTTTATAAATAAGAAAACATTTATATTGGTATGAGGCCTTCCGGGAAAGCTCAAAGTAAAGTCATAAAAGCTTATGTTCGAAGTGGACAATATCATACCATTGTGGAGATCCATGATTCTTAACATCCACTCCCTTCGAGGCTCAGCGTCTCCATTCACCTCGTCTTACTTTTTTATATATAAACATAAATACGAGTAAGACCTTTTTTTTCCTGCTTACCTCCTGGATATCTCTAATTCCACCTACAGTAGCTCGAGCTTTTGAAAAAAAATATATATAAACGTTAATTAATAAAACCCAACTAATTTAATATCAATATCGCTATATAAATATGAAAATGTACCTTTTTACCCTTGAGGACAACATAATTTCAAATATAGCTCCTTTTTAGTATGGTAAACTATCGAGAATCTAATCTCAATAAAATTTCTTCACAATCAAATGGAAGAAATTTCTCCCATACGCCATCAACCGTATCATCTCGAAGACGATCGACAACTGACATGCTTCCCGAGCAAGAGCGAACAGGAGAACATGTGCAATACAATCTCGAGGTAAGAGATCGAAGACATTATTGATTATTGAAGTTTGAATGCGTAGAGAAAATTGAGTAAATATTTATAGTTTGTTTGGATGCTCAAAGAAGAATCCAAGTAATATCGTGAAGATGACCACATTTTTTGGTGCATGTCTTCGCATAATATGACAACATCAATAACATGGATGAGGACATCTAACTGTTAGGGGTAGAAATGGAATTTTTCCAATTTTGGTCCCTTTTTTCTTCTTCTCGATCTTCTTCGTAAACCTTTAAAAGTTTTTTATTCCCTTTCGATGTTGTCTTTTATTATTCAAAATCTTAATTTTAGTCGGGACGAGGATGACACAATATCTACTCTTCAAAAGTGTGAATAGATCTGAAAATATTATTACTCAAAGATACTGAGTTGAAGAATGAGAAATAGAATTGGGATCGAAGATTCAATCAATACGATACAAGATATCAACTAATATCTACCCGAAAAATATAAACTAACTAAATCTTGAAAATAAAATAAAATATACTATTAATAAAGTAAAAATATTAATTGATTACTAATATCTAAGATATATTCTATAACTAATATATTCTCCGACAGGGGTAAAGGTGTCAATCTTCATCCCCGTGCACAGGGAAGGGGTATCAATCTCCACCCCGTGCACAGAGAAGGGATATCAATCTTCATCCCTTGCAATTCTCCATTTATTTTTTTGAGAATTAGAGAAGGATTCCTCATAAAGAATTTGCGATGATCGAGTTTGAGAAGCTTTTTCAATGTTTATCTATCTATCTATCTATCTATATATATATATATATATATATATATATATATATATATATATATATATATATATATATATATATATATATATATATATATAACCTTGAAAAAGTATTTATATTTATTTGAATGGGGTTGGTCGGAGATTTGTCAGGGTCGAGGCTAGGGACGGGGACGAGGACAGCGAATATAAATTGTCATCCCGGGCTCCATTTAGCTAAGAAAAAAATCTCACCTCACTATCTCAGTGCATCATTTAAATGGAAATTCCCCACCCAGTAACGAGCCGATCTCTGTAAAACTATTAAATAGACGTCGTTTAGATTATGTTTAGAGTGGAATTAAAGAAACATTAAATTTGAAATTTTAAAATTTTAAAATGGTAAGTAAGGAAAATATCTAGGAGTTGTGGCATAAAATAAAGAGCACATGCATTGATATCACTTTTATGGGTATCTTTCTTCTTTTTGCAAAGAATAGGACCCATAAAGTAACCACCACATGGGACAAAAGGAATCCAAAATCTATTTGATTTGTTTCAATTCATGATTCACAATTCTCTACATCTTCCTATTTGAGTCTAGATTTAGAAGTTAACGACACAACTCGATGTTCGAAGCTTCAAATCTTGGATCGTGACGAAAATAATTGAAACAGTGACAGATAAAATAAAAATAAAATACGATAAAATTTTACACAATTTAAAATGTAACGACCCTAGAACCTAAAGTTGTTACCATATGCATGACGTCACTTCTTATGTGGAAATATTCATTTCAAACGACTTCATAGAACATGACCATAGACTTACGTATTTAAGAAAAGGGTTTAAAAATAATACAAAGGAAGTATTAAAATAAACATAAGTAAATTATAAAAATAACAATGTCCTATACTAACCTAAGATCTATAAAATTAAATACAACTACTATATGCAAGTTTCATGATCTTTAATTGTCATATCGTTGCCAATTGTATAGGAATGTCTTGCCTTTACCTAAAATATAAAAGTAGTGCACAACTTGAGTATGTTTAGAAATAATTAGTAACTGACTCCACTATTGTGGTCAGGGACTGCAAACACATGCAATCATGGTTAGGATAAGTCTGTAGGGTTTAACTGACGGCCCTATGATGCCACACGAAACACACAGACAATGCTCATTCAGGTGTGCTGCTGCAATCACGAGTTAGACACTGTCGAGAAGATAAGACACTGCCCAAACTCAAAACCCAGACACCTGTGACTCGCAACCCATAAGAGAGAGACCCGAAGTCTGCACCTCAACCTGAGAAGCAACCCACGACGCGTCATCTTCCCATGGCAACACGTGTTGCGCATGCTAACGCTAATTCTTTTGGCTTACATGGGCCCTTTGACTCGGCTTCAGTGGCAGTTTGATGATTCTGACGGCTCAAAAATGAGTTATTCGGCTCGAGTTGCATAATTTCATAGTATTCCCTACATTTCTTATCCTTCCTGAGTTGAATTTGACCTTAATTAAGGCAATTGAGGTCAGTCCTATTCCCAAGTTCAAGATGATTTAGGCTAGGAATGTGAGTTTTTAACGAAAACAAGATGAACGTTCTAATAGGAAACAAACTCTCGATGATACTTAGAACAACTTTGAGAGACGAAATTCAAATGTACTCGAGTTTAGGGAGAACGCTGGCTAAGGCCAACCAAGTAACTGGTCTTACAATTGATTCAATTAAATGTTGATGTTGTATGATACACGTGCCTCGTGGTTCTGCACGTGTCATATGTTGGACGTGTCTGAAATGATATGACTATGATATGTTATGTAAATTTTATGACACATGTTATGATATGCTATGTGAATAATATGATATGTGTGTTATGATACAATGCGTTTGATGATATATTTGAGATATGATATATGAATGATATGATATATTATGATAGGATACGTTTGACTATACGACACATATTGTGATATACTTTATGATATGATACGTGTATGGTATGACATGATATGCTTATGATATGACCATATGTGACATGATAAGATGTATGATATGAATGACATGTAATAAGATGTTTTCGGCATAATGCACAACCCTGGTTTTACGTATGGAAAAGTTATGATAGTAATATGATAATGAAGAAAAACACTAGCGGGGTTGTCATATATGATAATGAAAAAAGAAAAATGTTGGGACCTCATGCATCGAGGGATACCCCTTATTATGATGGTACGAACGTGTATGCTACAAGGCAGGAAAATGATTATTATGTTTATCATAATGTTGCTACGACGGTCCCTATTCCTAACGGGTGTCCAGCACCAACAGCTATCAGAGAATTCTCGCCCGACAAGAAAGGGACCCAGGATGTGTGGAATCGATTTATGGGTCCATACTCGCACGTGTAGATCGTGTGTAGATTAACAAATACAAATACTAATTCAATTAGCCCGTTTAGAATAGTTGCCTAAGGAATATAGATTAATATGATAAGTCTCACTCATGATTGTGTGTGTTTGCATCTAACCCCAATAGTGAGGTCACATTTCTTAAAATGCTTAAGCCACGTGCCACTTCTATTTTAGGTAAAGACAAGGCATCCATGTACGGCTGACGACAGTATCGCAACTCGAGGCCATGACACATGCACAGGGTAGTTGCATTTATTTTCTTTGACTTGGGTTAAGCTATGATATTATTAATTTAAATCTTCATTTATTTCATTTAGTCTTTTCTTTTCTTTTTTTTTTTTTCATTTTAAGATGTTTTCAAACATGCAACTCTATGACGGTGTTTTAAGATGAAACTTATGTTTTATGAAGAAGTTTAAACACTTATTTCCACACAAAAATGATTACGCTAGGTTGATGTTAGAAATGATTCCCATGACATATGTTCGACGTGAATAATATATGATATGATTGACATGCAAATGATGAATCGTCATAATGTACAACCCCGGTATACTCATGGAAGTTATGATATAAAGAAAAATGCTAGAGGGTTCTTATACCAAATAATGAAATGAAAAATGTTGGGACCTCATGCATCATTATGTGTTCATGCATCGGGAGATACCCCTTCTCCTTTTACAATGTTACGGACGCGTACGTTACGAAGCAGGAAAACGATCATTATATTTACCATAATAATGCTACGATAGTTTATATTTCTAACGCATATCCAGCATCAACAGCTGTCAGAGAATGCTCGCCTGACAAGAAAAAGGCTCAGAAGGTGTACGAACCGACTGGTGGGTTCATACTCACACATGTGGATCGTGTGTAGAATAGTAAATATACATCCAATTACCCGCTTAGGGTAGTCGCTATAGGAACACAGACTGGTATGATAGGTCCCACTCATGATTGTATGTGCTTAAATCAAACTCCGATAAGGGGGTCACTCATTGAGTATTTCTTAAAATACTCAAGTCATGTACTACTCTTATTTTTTTCAGGTAAAGGCAAGGCTCCTCTGTACAACTGACTGTGACATCATAACCTAGGAGACCGTGGTAAATGCATATGGTAAATTTACAATTTGAATTTAGTAGACTATAGGTTAGTATAGGTTAGTTTGCATTTCCATTTAGTAGCGTATAGATTAGTATAAGGTGAAGTTTTGAATGAAATATTTCCACATAAAATGTCTATGATATGTATACAATATTAACTTTAGGTGAAGTAGAAACATCACTTAACATTCACATTCCATGCAAAGTAAAACATAACATAGAAAAACATCGTTTATTATCTTTCGTAAGACATATATGATGGTGACGGGGTATCAGCGATGGGGTCATGGAACATGTCAAGCCTATCTCGTAGGTTAGTCTACAGAATCTATAACCCAGAGCTCTGATTAACAACCCTAGTTTTCTATTAACCTAAAGTCACTATCATATGCATGACGTAACTTCGACTTCATAAAAAAATGTCATGGACTTACATGTTTAAGAAAAGAGTCTTAAAAACAGTAAAAAAAGAAATAGTAAAATAAACATAAGTAAATTATAAAAATAACAATGACCTATATTAACCTAAGATTTGCGAAATTAAATGCAACTACCCTATGCATGTGTCATGGTATTTAATTGCGATGTCGTTGTCAATCGTATAGGGTATCTTGCCTTTACCTGAAATATAAAAAGTAGCATATGACTTAAGTATTTTAAGAAATACTTAGTAAGTGACTCCAGTATTGGGGTCAGGGAATGCAAACACATGCAATCATGATTAGGGACCTATCATTTAAAACCATCGTAGAAGTGACCTATATTCCGAACAAATTAGTTGTGTAGTACTTCCCGATACACACAACTCACACGTGCGAGCGTGGACCCATCAGGCGGCTCGCACACCCCGTGGCCCCACCATAGTCAGGCTAGTTGGCTGTAGCCGGACGTCCAGAGGTAAAGAAAACCCTCTAATATCATGCAAGGCATGATGATGATCATCATTATAGTGTACGTGTTCGTACTTATCATCAAAAAAAGGGGAAGTAACGATGTAAATGAACACACAATATGCATGAGGTTCCTTTACTTTTTATCTTAAATCATTCATGTAACACAACCTCATGCATCCTCCACATGCTACTCGAGGTAACATGCATGTATAAGCCTTAATACGTTCATCATTATCACATTATTTATGGGTTGTGTATTAGAAAAATTTTCATCATAATGCAACATGATATCTCTTACATGCATATGAACGTAATATGAGGTATCATCATATTATGTCATATCATCATTATATATCTTATGTCATCATGTCATAATGCATCATCATCTTATCGTATCATAGCATCATAGTACATCGCATCATCACAACATCATAACATCAGAATGTAATATCAACTCACACCATCATCATAACACATCATAATATCATATCGAATCACATCATAGTATCATCATAACACGTCATAATATCATATAAACATACATGACACGTGAAAGGGCCACTGGGCACATGTCATCATACATAAGACAAGTCTTCTGGCCGAGTCAATAGTAAGGTCACTTACTTTGATGGTCTTAGTCGATGTTCTATTTAATACTCGAATAGCCTTGATTTCCTGCTTCGAAGTTCATTTCTACTATTGTCGAGGTGCTTCGTCCGATTAGAACATTCACATTCATCTAATTAACTTAGTAATTCTAATTTCCTCATTCGTTTAATTACTTTAGTAATTCTAATTTTCCAACTTAATTTAACTAGAATTGAGAAACGGGATGTTATACTAACCTTAAACTCTTTTGATAAGATCAAATTCAGCTTCGAAATGGTCAAAAACGTAAATGTCTGTATCAAAACAGCTTTTCTCTCTTGTAGGTTTGTTGTGGTGGGACGGCTTAAGAGGAGTAATAAAGGCGTGTGGAAGAACGTTTCATTGCAAGATCCACAACGCTCGTTGAAAATCTCACATTTTCGCGAGTGTCGTTTCTGACTTTTTTTTTTTTTTTTAATCCATTACAATTTCTAAATAAATAAATAAACATATGATTTTTTTTTTATGTTTTTATATTATTGATTCAGCTGGTTAACTATAATATAATATATATATATATATATATATATATTGAGTTCATATTCTCTATCCACAATTTTAGGAGACCGTAATGTCATGTCTCCATCTATGACAGCTAATTTACACATGCCATTTTCCACGCAATCATGATATTTTTGAATTTCATCCCTTTTTGTTTCCATAAAAACATTTCAACCTCTTTTAATAAACCACGCCATTAGGTCGGAGTCGGAGTGTTCGTGAGTTGGTCAAGTCCGATTATGATATTTTTTTAGACTCGATTCAATATTCAAATTCAATTATTCGGAGTGTTCGTGAGGTGGAAAGGTTTCCACACTAGAAAACGTGTTTTAAAGCCCTGAGGGGAAGCTTGAAAGGGGAAGCCCAAAGAGGACAATATCGGCCAGCGGTGGACTTGGGCTGTTACATTCAACCTCAAAATAAACATAGAAGTCTCAAACAGCTAAAATTCAATCGTAACGACTCATATATCAGTATTTAGATCAGGATTAGAAATTTAGATTCAGTACCTCGTAGCCTCAAGATTTTCTTACATCCATTGCGACATAGCCACGTTATTTAATCGTCGCTTCTAAGAACGAAGATTATCATCATAGACCAACACAAGTTATTTTAATATGTTTTATTCTCATTACCTCACGTGGTTCCTAGTAAAATTTTTCATAGGTCACCTAATATATAATTGTTCGAAACACAATAAGCTTTAATTTTGGAGTTCTTATAATTGAGCTACTGGAGAAGAAAGTGTACCGTGATAATAGGGTGTGAAAATCATTCCCTAATAGACGCATATTAAAATCATGAAGCTAACGATAGTATATAACGGGTCAAAGTAGACAATATTCGTTAGTAGTAGGTTTGAGTTATTATAAATATAGTCCAGTCCATTTATGTACCTTTTTACTAGGGGTGTACATGGTCCGGGTTGGGTTGGGTTGGGTTGAGAGATTTTTTTGACCCAACCCAAAAGTTCGGGTTGGTTGGATTGGTAACCCAACCCAACCCAAAACTTTTCACAGCCCAACCCTCTATTTTCGGGTTGAGTTGTCAAAAGTTTTATTAATCCACAATTTATAATTATTCGGATACAATCTTACATATAATATATTAAAGTTTACAAACAAACACAAATCAATCTATAGATATTCGCAAAAAAAAAAATCTAAATATCGTTTATATAAAAATATTTTAATTGCGCGAACAAGAAAAAATAAAAATATATATAAATTGGGTAATAAAAAGAAATATATAATAGATAGAGAACACGAGCGTGAGTCTGGCTAGACCGGCCAAAGTAGGACTCTCACACATCCATTAATAAAGAAGAATTCTTAATATAGTTTATATATTTTTATTTGGATCGGGTCAACCCGAGGGTTTTGTCCCACGAACCGATTCAATTTGGGTTCAGAAAAAAATGAACTCAACCATACCCGAAATGCTAATCCAACCTAACTCAACCCTTATAGTTCGGGTTGGGTTGGTCCAGGTTGTCGGGTTGAATGTACACCCCTATTTTTTACTTATTTTCTTATAAATTTTTTACTATCATTTAGAAGATTATGAAATTATTAAAATAAATTATATGAAAGAAAAAAAAAAGACAAGACTAAGAATAGAAACATTTGAAATTAAAAAAAAAAAAAAAAAAAAAAAAAAACCCACAAAAATATCTTGTGAATGATTTTAACCCCACAAAAATATCTAAAAAAAAAATTGAATTATGGAACATTTATGAGCTCGTTCGTGAAAAACGAGGTAATACAATATCATATTGTTCATATGATCCATATCCTTTGAGTAAACCATAATTTTCTCTCATTTCTTCTTATTTAATTCCCCTTTTCGTTAAAATAAAACATATATTTTTCAATTCCAACAAATCTGGAGATCTTCAACCCTTTTCCTTTCCATTTTGATTTTCTTTCTGTTTGTTTCCCGAGAAAGTTATAAAGAAACCGGCAAGAATCGTAGCCCAGCTGCTTCCATGGATTCCGGTAGGTTTCAGCCGTTTGTCTCTCTCTCCGCCGCCTTGGCTCGCCCGGATTTCGCCGGAGGTTCGTAGTTCCGGTCAATGTTTCAGATTCCGGTGCTCTAGCTTCCATTTTCCTGTTCCAGTTCGTGTTCTGTTCATTTTCCCGGAAAATCAAGGTTCTTTTCTATTTTTCATTACTGTTTTTTTTTTTTCTTTTTCTCTTAGCTATTTTGGATTTGTCGTTTATTATAACTCAACCTTGTTAGACGAACACGACTCTCCACAATCGTATGATATTGTTCACTTTGAGCATAAGCTTTCATGGCTTTGCTTTGGGCTTCCCCAAAAGGCGTCATCCCAATGAAGAGTGTATTCTTAGATTATAAACCCATGATCATACCCTAAATTAACGAACGTGGAACACTCTCATCTAACACCTCCCCTTAATCGAGGTTCGACTCCTTTGGAGTCTTAGTCATTTGACTGCTTTCGAGGAGGCTTGACTTCCTTTTTTTTCTTTTTTGGAGTCCTTTGTTTGACATTCGAGGATTTGACAATCTATTGGCACGGCTAAGTTTAGGGCATGGCTCTGATACCATGTTAGACGAACACGACTCTCCACAATAGTATAATATTGTCCATTTTGAGGCCTCTTGGGAAGCCCAAAGCAAAACCACGAGAGCTTAGGCTCAAAGTGGACAATATTATACTATTGTGGAGAGTCGTGTTCGTCTAACAAACCGATTTTAAAGATATTTTTTATAAATTTTAAGGGTATTTTTTAAACAAAATGTTAACCATAAGAATGAACGGTAATAATATGTTTTAAAATTATTTTTGAAAGTTTTAGAGTATTATTGAAATTTTTAAAAATTTAAAGATATTTTTGGTGACTAATGGTAAAGCAAAAGACATTTTTAGCCCTAATTCTTTTTATAGTTGGTGATGTTTTAAATGAGGTCAACACGATTTGATAGAAACATTGTCGTACTTTTTGTCGTGAAAGTCATGAAAGCTTATACTCAAATTAAACGATCTCATACTATTGTGAAAGGTGAGTTGTTTTATTAGCGGGATTCGAGTCTCATACCCTTTTTGAATAAAGGAGTTGCAAGCCTTGAAGGAATGGTTATAATGAAGATCGCCCTTGTAATAGCTTAAGTCGGTAGTGGAAATTGTCTTCTTTGAGCTATCCTTTTCGAGCTTTCTCTAAGGTTTTTAAAACATATCTGCTAGAGAGAGGTTTCCACACCTTTATAAGAAATGTTTCGTTTTCTTCTCCAATCGATGTGGGATCTCACAATCTGTGATGTCTCACGTTGGTTAGATTGGAGAACAAACCACCATTTGTAAGGGTGTGGAAACCTTCCCCTAGTAGACACGTTTTGAAGCCTTGAGAGAAAGCCCGAAAGGGAAAGCCCAAAGAGGACAATATCTGCTAGCGGTAGATTTGGGCGTTACACAATCCACCCCCTTCGAGGCTCAATGTCCACACTGGCACTCGTTTCACTCTCCAATCGATGTGAGATTTCACAATCCACCTCCCTTCGCGTCCTCGCTAGCACATCGCCCAGTGTCCACCCCCTTTCGAGACTCATCATTCTCGCTAGCACATCACTCGGTGTCTGCCTCTGATACCATTTGTAATAACCCAAGCCCACCGCAAGTAATATTATCCTCTTTGGGCTTTTCCTTCCAAACTTTCCCTCAAGATTTTTAAAACGCTTCTACTAGAGAGAGGTTTCCACGCCCTTATAAGAAATGTTTCATTCCCCTCTCCAACCGATGTGGGATCTCACAACTCTTATTAGGTTAATAGAATCCTCAAGTATTGAACAAAAAGATTGTGAGTCTCGAGAGTGTAGTCCTAGTGAAAATTTGTAGTAGAGTTCTATTAGATTAGTAATGTGCTCCGAAGAAGAGGTGTCATCGAGATAGTGCTAGATGGATAGATGACCATTTAATGAGAGGCTCTATGGTCTAATTTGTTCGAGAAAACGATAGACAAGAGGTACATCGTCCCTATCAATGTATTTGGTTCAAAATTTAAAATTTGAGACAGCAAACCTTTTGAGTCAGATTCTGTCATATACTCTCCAACAGCATTCCTTTTGGTTCTGAATACATGACGTTGTACAAACAAAAACCAAACAAAATAATGAATGTTTGTTTATTTCCACTTGTATTATCCAAATCTTTTATTAGATTCTATCTGATCTGTTCCAAATTTTCATTGAATAGAACTCGGGGAAGAACGACGAGCACAAGAAACCGACCATACCTCGAAAAGGCAATGGAGCACTTGTTCATGAAGCTCAAGAAATGGAAGAACTCTGAAAATGCTTCTGCTGCTGAAGCAATGGCAAAGTCTGCAAAGAAGGATTTGATCATTCGTGGCTCGGGGAGTATACATATCGACGGTTCAAGCAACTTCGTCTCGAGTTTCTCGAAGCGGGGCGAGAAGGGTATCAATCAGGACTGCTGCATTGTGTGGGAGGTATGCAAATATAGCTTAAAAACATGAACTTTTGTTCATAATGATTATTGTAACAACCTAGATCCACCGCTAGCAGATATTGTCCTCTTTGGGCTTTCCCTTTCAGGCTTCTTCTCAAGGGGCTTTAAAACGCGTCTGCTAGGGGAAGGTTTCCACACCCTTATAAATGGTGTTTTGTTCTCCTCCCCAACCAATGTGGGACATTACAATCCACCCCCCTTCGGGGCCCAGTGCCCTCGCTGGCACTCTTTCCTTCCTCCAATCGATGTGGCACCAACCCCAAATCCACCCCATTTGGGGCCCAGCGTTCTTATTGGCACACCGCCTCGTGTCTACCCCTCTTTAGGGAACAGCAAAAAGGCTGGCACATCGTCCGGTGTCTGGCTCTGATACCATTTGTGACGACCCAGATCTACCGTTAGCAGATATTGTCTTCTTTGGGCTTTCCCTTTCGGGCTTCCCCTCAAGGCTTTAAAACGCGTCTGCTAGGGGAAGGTTTCCACACTCTTATAAATGGTGGTTTGTTTTCCTCCCCAACCAACGTGGGACATCACAGATATTGACGAATGGCTTTGATTATAGGAATTTGGATGTCAAAAGGATATGATGTTTTGTGGTGTTTTTGATGGGCATGGACCATGGGGCCATTTTGTTGCAAAGAAGGTTAGAGAATCAATGCCAATAGCTTTGCTCTACAATTGGCAAGAAGCACTTGTTCAAGCTTCTCTTCACTCACATTTGGAACTCAACTTAGCCAAAACACATCTAAAGTTCAATTTATGGGAGCATTCTTATATACAAGCTTGTGCTATGGTGGATCGAGAGCTCGAACGACACCGTAAAATCGACACGTTTCATAGTGGAACGACGGCGCTTTCCATCGTTCGACAAGTAATGTTATAGTTATTATGTTACTCTCTTTTATATGTGTGAGATCTCATATCTGTTGGAGAGGGGAGCGAAACATTTTTTATAAGGGTGTGGAAACCTCTCCCTAATAGACGCGGTTTAAAAAAAATCGTGAGGTTGATGGTAATGCGTAACGGGCCGAAGCGGACAATATCTGTTAACGGTGGGTTTGGGCTGTTACAAATTGTATCAGAGTCAAACACTGGGCAGTGTGCCAGCGAGAATGGTGGCCCCCAAGGAGGGTGGATTATGAAATCCCACCTCGATTGGAGAGGGGAATGAAGCATTCTTTATAAGGGTGTGGAAACCTCTCCCTAATAGATGAGTTTTAAAAAAACTGTGAGGCTGACGGTGATACGTAACGGGCCAAAGTGGACAATATCTGCTAGGGGTGCGCTTGGGCGGTTACAAATTGTATCAGAGTCAGACACCGGGCGATGTGCCAGCGAGGATGTTGGGCCTCCAAGGAGGGTAGATTGTGAGATCCCACATCGATTGGACAACGAGGACGTTGGGCCTCCAAGGAGGGTAGATTGTGAGATCCCACATCGGTTGGACAACGAGGACGTTGGGCCTCCAAGGAGGGTAGATTGTGAGATCCCACATAAGTTAGACAACGAGGACATTGGGCCTCCAAGGAGAGTAGATTGTGAGATCTCTTATCGGTTAGAGAGGGGAATAAAACACTTTTTATAAGGGTGTGGAAACCTCTCCCTAACAAACCCGTTTTAAAATTGTGAGGAAGACGGCGATAAGCAACGGGCCAAAGCGAACCGTGTCTACTAGATGTGGACTTGGGCTGTTACAATATGATTTCTAGTGTTCATTTTCTTTATCAAGCTTTTTATATGAACTTGTGATTTATCAGGGTGATACAATTATCATTGCAAACCTCGGTGACTCCCGGGCCGTGTTGGCTACAACTTCTAACGATGGAAACTCGATGCCGACACCAATTCAGCTCACTATCGATTTCAAGCCGAATCTACCTCGTTCGTTCCTCTCTTTGTATATAAATGAGTATTGAAAAGGGAAAGCACAAAGCTCTAACATGTTTGTTATTTGTTATGCGTAGAGGAGGCCGAGAGGATAGCACAATGCAACGGGCGGGTTTTCTGCTTGCAAGATGAACCCGGGACGCACCGTATTTGGTTGCCGAACGGGGAAACGCCGGGGCTATCATTGTCGAGATCGTTCGGAGATTTTTGTGTTAAGCATTTCGGTCTCATTTCCATGCCTGATGTAACACAAAGAAGTGTAACCAACCAAGACTTGTTTGTTGTACTTGCAACAGATGGGGTAAGGCTCTTCACACTTGTTTTTCTCAGCTAAATGCATGAGTGTAGTATCAAATGCTTCATCTATGTGTATCAGATATGGGACGTGGTGTCAAATCAAGAGGCAGTGCAAATCGTACATTCGACCGTCGATAGAGAAAAATCAGCTCGACGTTTGGTCGATTATGCTACCAGTGCATGGAAGCGGAGGAGGCCGGGAATTGCAGCGGATGACATGTCAGTTATCGTCCTCTTTCTCCATTCTTCACCTTTGCATCATCAACCTCTTGCTCTGATGTAGCTTTACGAGCTTTAATCGTACCACATGACATGGTGAACAAAACCATGTCATAGATTCACGTTACATTGATAAGTATAAGAGCAATATTTTATCTTGGGTATGGGTCGTTACAAATGGTATAAGAGCAATAATTTTTCTAGCAAGATGTAGTGAATAGACGAACCTATGCGGAAGCTAGTGGCATGTGACACTCGAGTAAAGAACGGGTACATGAATGAACCGAGACCACATTATATGTTCAGTGACTTGACCTCCTGAGAATTTTCCTAAGATGTATGTGAGTGAGAATAAAACATGTTGGAACGGCTCATGAAATAAAGAGTTTTATTCGTTTATTTATATTGAATTGATCTTGAACTTTATCTTGCTCCTAAAACTTCCCTAATTGGGTCATCGACTTTGTCTCTAGACCCATTTCTTGATCCTGGTAGCCTAACTCGAGTTTAACTCAAGACTACTCATCAGTAAACCTTTAACTTACCTTCTCTAATCGGGTTTTATCTAGTTTACCATGTTCATTGATACTACGGAGTGCAATGTACCACTTAGATATAAAGGAGTTTCTAGGGCATCTTGACTGACTAATAGTTATCTGCACTAATATAATACATCGAGCTGGTAACGACCCTAAATTTCCACATATCTAGAGTCGTCACTAACGTCTCATGCTCATCTATAAAGCGGAAATATAACTCTTACATGAACATCATTTATAACGTAAACTTCAAAAACGTTTAAAACAACTTCTTCTCTGGAAAACACAGCCATGGTCTTACGTGTTTAAATACAAAATACTAAAATTTAGAGAAAATAAAAACAAATACAAAATAATTTAAAACAATAGAATGCAAAACAACGGAATGCAAAACAACCTATTCTAACTTAAAACTAAGAATTTAAATATGAGTCTACCCTATGCACGTGCCACAGTCTCTGCTCGCGATGCCGTCGTCCTCTGTACAAGTGCACCTTGCCTTTATCTGAAAAATGATGTGGCACACGGCCTGAGTATTTCAAAGAATACTCAGTAAGTGGCCCCACTATAGGGGCCATGCAAATGCAAACACATGCAATCATGATTTAGGGACCTATCTCTAATCATCTTAGGGGTGGCCTCTAGTCTCGGACAAATTGGATGTGTAGTACTTCCCTACACACGACTCACACGTGCGAGTGTGAATCCCCAGGGCGCTTGCACACCCCCTGGACCCTCTGGTCAAGCTAATCTGTAGCGACGTCCGGAGGTCAGCGGAACCCCATAGTGTCATGTGCCTCATGAACACCCTCATCTGTGTGCTTTCGCACCTGTGCGCATTCGCACTTATCATACGGTGCGCGTCCGCACTCGTCATCTCTAGGGGAAGTAGCCCTATACTTATGAACATACAATATGCATGAGGTCCCTCTAAATCCATCATAATGTCTTTTTAAACAACCCTCTAGTCTCATCTCTTTGTTACTCTAGGTAACACATACTCGTGGATATTTATATTTATATTAATATCACTTTCACGCTCTTAGGGTTGTGTCCTATGTCGATCTAACAACATGATGCAATATGGCACTCATCATCATATAACATGCTCAATATAGAAAACATCATCATATTAAGGTAAACGTCACGCAATCATCATACTCATCATATTGCCACAAAGTGCATCAAACATATCACATTCATCAAAATATCTATATATATATATATATACTGAGCACATCGTCAAGTATCGTAACCCACACATCATCATGACTCATACATCATCATAACTCATGTACCGCATCATACGACATAGTTCATACATCATCGTAACTCATACAATTTTTAGCCTATCCTATAGTAAAACCACTTACCTGATTAACTTATACTGGTATCACCAATTTATCAAGTTCGGTTTTGTTCTTTGTATCCATGCCAACCTATATGAACCATGACATCAATTTCAATTTCAATTCTCTAAATTTTACAATGGTCCCTGTGTTAAACTTCATGCCAACCTATATGAACCATGACATCAATTTCAATTACAATGCTAATTAAAATCTAAATAACTTGGTAATGGAAGGGGAGATTTGATTCTAATTAATTGGATAAAGGATTTTGATTTTCTTTTTTATAAGATATCTTAAATATAAATAATGGAAAGAGAGATCTAAGATAACTTTTCTATCCGTCTCCAAAGATAAAGAAAAGGAGATCTAACTTACCGTCTATCTCTTTCCATCGCTATCAAATCTGCTTGAAGTGAAGTCATCTCCCATTTTTTGCTTCCCAAAATTTGCCATTTTTTTTGTTTCTGTTAAGGATGAGAGAGAGTGGATAATTTTTTTTTAAAACTATTATTATTATCTGTTTTCTCTCTCTTTTTTTTTATTTTTTTTATTGGGGGTCGTTACAGAGCTCGTAAATGAGTCCCGCTCTCGATCAAATACGACTCATCTACTAGACTCTCTAGCAGCTTGATATAGTATAAAGCGCGACGATTAGGCATACTCGAGGCCCTAAGCCCTCTAATAGCCTATGATTCACCTTTCCTAGATCATTGAGCCACATTTAGGATTAGTTATAGTTGTGTGGGTTGACTAATACGTTATAGGGACGGTTAGAGCGCAAACCCTCATCATGAACTTACTTCGTCTAGTGAGAGTCTACTTAGTATATAGGAATGCGACGTCATTCACTTATGGCTTGTGACACTATAGGGTACTAGTGTAGGAGCACCAGTTGCACTTACGGTATAATTTGTCTTGGACCATCAAGAACCCGAAATGGAATAGGGATAGGGAGCTTGTTAGGTACCACTAGGAGAGCTTCCAACTAGCACTCTGTAGTAAGCATGTACAGAGTTGTAGAAAAACTGAGAGATTACCAATTGAGGGTGACAGCTCCTCAATACATTTTAGACCTATCTTAAAGCCCGTGATAGATGATGATACCGGTGTATGATACTGGTCGTAGGCAGGAGCGTGTGGAGTTATGTGTCACGACCGTAAATTTTTAATGGTGCAACGTCGTGATTTTGACACACTCACGACAAGTCTTGAGAGGAACCTAAGCGGTGAGGTTTATCTTTTGCCAACCGAACACAAATTATTTTGAATCCAAGCTTGTTCGGTCACAGACGTTGTCTGCGCGTGCATGTTCAATTTTCTGCGACCCAACCGACTTGCCTCTATACTAGGCCAAGTCATTTGGCTTGACCTTACCTCTACTCAGGGCTAAGGTCTCTCATGTGCAACGTCGCATCTCATCATGTCTTCTTGATTCTCAATTAACACAATCATCATGTCTTGATGTCATCCCAAGTCTTGGGATATCATCGACCATCATAGCTCGCTCGATCTAACTCATCGAGAATAGGCCCATGTGCGTTCTTAACATTGGAACATCCCGAACACTCATCCATATGGGTTCTACCGACGCATTGCACCTTCCCGTGTCCATGCTAGTTCATTTATGGAATCCGTTCAGATAGTGGGTGCACAATTCGACCTTCAACATATGGGTAGGGGCGCAATGTTGGCACATTGTACCGTCTGACACTGTCCTTGAAAGACCCATTTCAAAGGAAGTCACTCGAGACATTCGTCTCGTAACACTTGACCTCACTGTTTTTAACCATTTTTTAAAGTTTATTAATTAAAAAAATAAAATACAAAGTTTTAGTTTTTATTATTATTATTAATTTAGGCTTATTTATTCAATAGCCTCGCATTTTGAATCGACACGTACTGGGCCCATTTATTCGATGCCCAAACTCGATGAATACTCATGAACCCTAATTCATTATAATCTTGCTTCTCCTCCTCCTCTTTGCCGTTGATTATCTCCGCTTCTTTATCGGTAAAACTTCAATTTCTTGAAAATCTCATTACTTCATTTATGCAATCTTGTTCTTTGGGATTTTATATAAGCGAAACAACGCTGAAATCCAATATTACGATCATAGGGGTCCACGGATTGTCAGTCGTTATGTTCGATATTGTTCGCCTTACAATTTCTATACGTTTTTGTAACTTGTGTGTGTCATGCTTTTTATTGTCGATTTATAGAATGAATTTGGAACTAGCGAGAAAACAGTTTTTGATTGTTTAGAGATCGAGTTTGTCGGCCATTAATCTGAACATTGTGGAGCTGATGCGCTGTTTGTCATTTGTGTATTATTTGAAGTCTAGAATTTTCGGTGTAGGGAGTGAAGTACTATTGATTTAGGATGTATATACTTCACCACTGCAGTTTTCTTTGTTTTTGTTTTTGTTTTGTGAACTTGAGTGGAACAAATAGAACAGTTCCATGAGTAGAATAAAGTGACTCAATTCTACTGTATGAATCCTTAATTTTGTAAGGTACATACTAGTTCTGAGTTTATTGCTCGATTGGTAATTTCCGATATCTTTCAATTCTTTTCTTCATAAACAGTGTTTCTGAATCAATGATTTTGGCGTGCAGTTTACAAATTTTAACTATATCATTGTTCATTTGATTACCATGGATGACACTCCTGCAGACACCAAAAAAAAAAAAAAAAAAAAAAAAAAAAAAAAAACATTTGCAGAATATGAGTTTCCCTTTTTTTAATCTGGACTTCAATGTTGAATTATTCATTCTCTTTATGTTTTTTCATTTGGTTTATGTGTTGATGGTGGTTCTTCCTGTATCAGGCAATTTCTCGCTGTTGTCGACCGAATCCTGAATTTCGAAGATGGTAACTATTTCTTCTTGGAAGTGATTTTTATGTGTTGCCGATGTATTTTAGTTATATATTCAATTGAGTTTTGTTTTGGGAGATTGTGTTTTATGATGTGAGTTTTCTTTAATGTTTGCAGCCGTCTCACAAGACCTTCATAATCAAGAAGAAGTTGGCCAAGAAGATGAGACAGAACAGGCCTATTCCTCACTGGATACGGTTGAGGACTGACAACACCATCAGGTCTTTAGCTCTTTTCTGCCTTTTTTTCATATTATCTCATTTCTGTTCTTCTCAGTTTTGAATTTAACATCATATGTTGATGTATCCTTCAGGTACAATGCTAAGCGAAGGCACTGGCGCCGCACTAAGCTCGGATTTTGAGGTGTTTCTCTTGTGATTTGCTCTTCATCCTGTTTGGAATCTTGTTTTAACTGTTATGTTAGTTGTGGAGAAGACAAAGGATATAGAGCTAGAGTTTTGAATTTTTTTCCTCTTAATTTAAGAACTTATTGAAGAGAAACTCACGATAATCTTTAGATTTACTGCACTGTTCAATTTATATCTGCAGTAATTTCTATTATCAAGTTAATTTCAGTATTGGTTCTTTTTCTTCTTACATGTGGGTTGTACTGTACATTCATTGTAACTCCCATGTCTTGAACAGCTTAGAAATAAAGTTTTATGGTAAAAGGGTTTTGGATGAGTACTAAATTTATAGTGAGGAGGTTTCAAAGGTTATATATAAGCCAGAACACCATATTTGGAAGTGATGTCTTCTATTTAGTCTATAACCAAGAAACTAACTATAGGTGATTCTTTCCTTCCCTTTATAATCCATCTTAAGTTATTTTAAGATGATTCCAACAGCCCAGTGAACTGGGCGGGGCACTCGACAAGTTTGGTCTTTCCCCAATCGTGTATGGAAGGAATTCCCCACTCGACAAGTTTGGTCTTTCCCCGTTCGTGTATGGAAGGAATTCCCCACTCGACAAGTTTGGTCTTTCCCCGATCGTGTATGGAAGGAATTCCCCACTTAACGCTCCAAATTTTTTATGATTAAACCAATCTGTCTTGGCAGAGGAATTTCTCCTGCATCTGATCCACTATTCTGGTTCGCCACTTGATTAATCTTTTTCTGTTCATCTTAGATCAATTTCCATACCGAGATGCCCTTGAGCCATAGCTTAAAGGGGTGCCAAAAAAAAGAAAAAAAGTCTCCACCAGTCGCCAATAGTCTCTCTTTTGAGGAGAGTGGCATGACTAAACATCATCTTAGAAGTGAAGTAGTTTTTCAAATAGAGTTTGTGCGACTCGAGTCTGAGTTTACCGTGTTGGAATAAATAGGAAATGGAATGACGGGAAAGAGGATTTGAGAGGAAATGGGAATGGGTTTCATTTTGAAACCCATGTTTGGTAGTGTAGAAGATTTTGGCAATTAACTAAAAAATGGAATTAGAGATCAAAATCTAGGAGTTAAAATTTGAGTTTGAAAACTTGAGGATTGAATTTTACGAAAACTCAACATTTCGAGTTTGATACTGCATTCTCATCGAGGTTCAGAGATTACAAAAGTGGTGTAAGTTTGAGGAGTTTTATGTGTATAAAAATGGTGCACATAGAATTTGTGTATGAAAATGTTGTACATCTCGAGTGTAATATAGAACTAGAGCGGTATGAAAATGTTGTACATCTCGAGTGTAATATAGAACTGGATCTCGAGACCATAATTTTAAGAATGAAAGATGTTTATGTCTCTGAATTATATTAAAATATTTTATTTCAAGTAAGCACAAGAACAACCCAACAATGGTTGCTATATAGACTATGGTAGGATTTGCTCCTATCTGTCCTAGCCTTTCTAACTTCTCTCCTTCAATCCTTCGGGAACTCCCGAGTGGGTTACTTCCTCTCTGTCTTAGCTTAGTCTTTCTAGCTTTAGTTGTTTTATTCCCTGATTGAACTCTGACGGATCATTAATTCAGAAATGGACGTTTTCCCGAGATTTTCGTCCATTTTAGAGATAATTACATTGGAATGGAAGAGATTGAACTCCTACACCTATCCCACTAATAGGCTTTACAAGAAGAATTATCCTTTACAATAAGAAAAGAAGAAGAAACGGAAAACTTGAACCTCGGCGACTGAGTCACTTTTTACCCGGTTTTTACTTTTAATGTTTTAGTCAAGAAATGAGTAAACCTTAATTAAGTTTGATATTCTATACTTTTGAAGGTTAAATTTCATGATTTTAATTTTAAAATTTTTTATTAGGTCAAAATGACGTTTAATAATCTTGAAAGTTTATATTTTAGCTATTTCAACGGAATTGAGCCTTGAAAGAAGGTCACAACATTCGTGTAGTAACATGAGATCCCACATTTGTTGAAAAGGGAAACAATACATCCTTTATTAAGGGTGTGAAAATTTTTCCCTCGTAAACGTGTTTTAAAATCTTGAGGCTGATGGTGATATGTAACGGGTAAAAGCGGACAATTTTTGCTAGCGGAGGGGTGGATTATGAGATCCCACGTTGGTTGGAGAGGAGAACAAAACATTTCTTTTAAGAGTGTGGAAACTTCTCCTTAGTAGAGCGAGGATGCTAGGTTTCCAAGGGAAGTGGATAGCGAGATCCCATTAGTAGAGCGAAGACGCTAGGTTCTCAAAGGAGGTTTAAAGATCTAATGAATGAGAGACCAACTCATCAAGTGAATACTCTATGACAATAATTACGACAATTATAGCAACGACGATGATCATCACTAGAAAAAAGCCTAAGAAGCCATATAAATCAACGAATTTGGATGACTCCCTCGATAGCAACACTTTAGAGACTTCAAAACCTTCTAAGCCTTAGCTCAATATCGTTTTGTAGTTCGTACGTGCCTCTAGAAGATGAATCACCGACAATGTACTCTATAACTTGTAACATAAGGTTACCTTAGCTTCGTAGGAGAGTGTCGAACAAAATCTTGCACACATTTTCCTTGTGAAAGTTCATTCACTCGAACTAGATTCGTATGATAATCTATGCTGTCTTAGAAATTGATGCAACCAATTTGGCATCTCTGTGAGAGTTCGTGGATGAATATTTTTGAAATGTGGGAAAGTTTAATGAGTTTCGATCCTAACAAACCTCAACAAGGTTGACCACGAAAGACTTTTCAAACTCATCTCGAAGTCGTAGTCATTTGTTTACATATGAGTGTGACGTGACTGTAGCGGTGCATTTGTTTACATATCGATGTGATGAAACATAACCATCTTAACCATTGAGATGTATCGTGTAAAGCCACTTCTAACGGATCCGTGATTGAAAAGTTGTAGTTCATATTATTTACATAAATTTTAAATATATACACAAATTTTTTTAATTAAAAAATACGATGTTTTAAAATTTATACACATGTAGAGGGTGTACACGAGTTGGGCTCGGGAAATCCTTTGGAACAAAATAAATTCACAACTCAACCCAATTCTCTCTTTTCAGGTTGGTTTGTCGGGTTATTTTTTACTATTATTATTTAAAAAAATTATATTTATATATAATACATATTACTCACTATCTACTATAAAAATTAAATATTTTAATCTGCGTAATAATCATAAAAGTAGGGTAGGGTTGAGTTGGATTGTAACCCTATTTTCGGTTTGACCGTCAACCCGAAAAAATATCAATTCATGAATTGACCCAAATTTTTATTTTTTAAAAAATTCAACCGGACCCAAAAAAAAAAAAAAAAAAAAAAAAAAAAAAATATCTATATCTATATATATATATATCCAACCTGAACCATAAAAATTAAATATTCTTAATTTTCGTAATAATTCTAAAAGTAGGGTATAGTTGAGTTGGGTTGCAACCCTATTTTCGGTTTGACTGTCAAGCCGCCCGAAAAAATATCAATTCATGAATTGACCCAAATTTTTATTTTTTAAAAATTCAACCCGACCTGAACAAAAAAAAAAAAAAAAATATATATAACCCAACCCGAACCATAAAAATTCAATATTCTTAATTTTCATAATAATTCAAAAAGTAGGGTAGGGTTGAGTTAGGTTGTAACCCTATTTTCAGTTTGACGGTCAACCCGACCGAAAAAATATCAGTTCATGAATTGACCCAAATTTTTATTTTTTAAAAATTCAACCCGACCCGAACAAAAAAATAAAATAAAATAACCCGAACCATAAAAATTTAATATTCTTAATTTTCGTAATAATTCTAAAAGTAGGGTATAGTTGAGTTGGGTTGCAACCCTATTTTCGGTTTGACTGTCAAGCCGCCCGAAAAAATATCAATTCATGAATTGACCCAAATTTTTATTTTTTAAAAATTCAACCCGACCTGAACAAAAAAAATATATATATATATAACCCAACCCGAACCATAAAAATTCAATATTCTTAATTTTCGTAATAATTCTAAAAGTAGGATAGGGTTGAGTCAGGTTGTAACCCTATTTTCTGTTTGACCGTTAACCCGACCGAAAAAATATCAATTCATGAATTGACCCAAATTTCTATTTTTTTAAAATTCAACCCAACCCGAACAAAAAAAAAATATAACCCAACCCGAACCATAAAAATTAGGTTGGATAGTTCAGGTTAGTCGGGTTCGAGTTAATATCGAGTGGCTAGTGGATTTAAATGGGCCATTTGTAAACGAATTTCCGGTTTAACGATTCCTTTTATATGAGGCCCATTTATATGAAAGCCCAAAACTAAAAAGGGTCCTAAAACCCTAGTTCATGTTTTTCCCCCTTAGCGACGGCCACTTCATCTCTTCGCTCTCTCTTAGGTAATTTCCTTCTACGCATCTCCGTCGTCGATTATCTCTTCTTCTCTTGGTAGACCTTCAATTTCTCTTTCTCTGCTTTCTTCTGAAATTTTCATTCATCGATTTGGGTTTTCATTTTTGGGATTTTCTGTTGGCGAAACTACGCTGAACTCCGAGGATTACAAGCGTAATCTTCCTCGGGTAATTGCGTTGTTGTGTTCGATATTGCCTGGCGTACAATTTGATTTTGCGGGATGTGTTTTTTTTAGATCTGGGAGGAGGGGTGTGTTCTTGGTATATTCTTTCTGGACTGTTTTTGGGAATTATTAGGTTAGAGATAGTTTGGACTTTGTCCCTTGAAAAGGGTACTTTTTTTTTTTGTGGAGATCGGCATCCAGTCTGATTATTGTGGAAATGATGAGCTACTTTGTACTTGTGATCAAAATTGTTTTAGTCGTGGGAGGGATATCTATTTTGGATGTGGAAATTCTTGTTAATTCCGATTTCTATCAATTCTGGTGTCAATAATGTGTGTTTCTGATTCTATATTTTTGGACGGTTGGGTTGTAAAATTTCAACTACCCCATCGTTTATTTGAACTAAATAGATGAGGTGAATCAATCGGGATTCCTCCCACATCTTATGATAGAATTTGAATCACCCTGTTATTCAGTAGCAACTTCGATATTGGTTCTTAGTAATGCTCATGAATTTTGTTCGTTGGGGTGTCTCAGGTCATTCAACGTTGCATGCTGTCGTTGGGTGAGCTAAAGATTGGATTGAGATATGGCGTCTTTCATAAAGCCAGAGAATGCTTTAAAACGAGCTGAAGGTGAATGAGCATAATGTTCTCTTTTGTGGTTGCAATAGATTAAGTTATATTTGCGAGCATGCCATAAGTTTCTTGGCACCTTGTTTTAGTAATATGTCTGGTTCTTTTGATGGATTCTCGTACTTTAAGCCCTCAAAATTCAATGAATGTGCTGTTGGGAAGTCAGTTCAGCACTCTTGTTCTGAGTGAGATTGAAAATATGCATTATTAGTGTGTTGATGACTGTGGATTTAGTGATATGACTTTTGGAAGTTTTCCATTTAGTTTGCTTCATTGTAGTCTTCGCATTACTTTTGAAAATTAGTGATTTGATAACTTGTTCTAGCTGTAAGTAATAGTTCTTTTTTTGTGTGTGTGGCATATGACGTATGAGCACTATCGTTAGATAGCATATTCATGTTTTGAATTTTGTGTTTCTCATGAGGTTTTTTTTTTTTTTTTTTTTATTGTGGAAACATGCAATTTGGTTTTTCATCATTTTTAAGTGCTTCTGAACTCACTTCATTTTCTTATTTTATAATATATCTGTATAACATAATTTGAACTGTAGTTGGAAGATTTAAGAAAATCATTGGAATACCCCTTTTCTAATTCTGGGCATATAAAATGTCAGTTTGCGACTTGTTTTTCTTGTTACTTGAGTTCGATATTTGTGTTTCTAGTCCACCACTGTTGATGTATTTGCCCAATTTTGAAACTTATGATGCATCTATTGTGTGTTTTTATTTTATTTTATTCTTTTTGTTTAATGTAGCAGTGCAAGTATTTAATTTGTTCTCCTTGCATGTATTCAGAGCTGATAAATGTTGGCCAGAAGCAAGATGCCTTGCAAGCCCTTCACGATCTTATAACTTCAAAGAAATATCGAGCATGGCAGAAACCTCTTGAGAGGATTATGTTCAAGTATGTTGAGCTCTGTGTGGACATGAGGAAAGGAAGGTTTGCTAAGGATGGTTTAATTCAATACCGTATTGTTTGCCAGCAAGTCAATGTTACTTCTTTAGAGGAAGTAATCAAGCACTTTATGCATCTTTCCACTGAGAAGGCAGAGCAGGCTCGTAGCCAAGCTCAAGCTTTAGAAGAAGCTCTGGATGTTGATGATTTGGAAGCTGATAAAAGGCCAGAAGATCTGATGCTTAGTTATGTCAGTGGTGAGAAGGGAAAGGATAGATCTGATCGTGAACTTGTTACCCCTTGGTTTAAATTTCTGTGGGAGACATATCGTACAGTTCTTGAGATACTTAGGAATAACTCAAAGTTGGAGGCACTTTATGCGGTAAGTCATGAATAAATTTCTAGTTATGTGGCATATGAGTTATTAAGTTAATTTTTTCTGTTTCTTTCTTCTGAAAAATTAGAAGTATATCATGATTGAATTTTTAGTACTATGGTGAAATTTTCATTTGGGCTTGGGTGTAGTAGTTAAATCCATTATATTATCACTCAGCATCCTAATGGTTCTAATGGTTGAAGGATTTAAGAAAGCTTTTACCATCAGTAGCTGGAAGTTATTTAGGGCTCCATGGAGCTACTTTTCCTTAGGAATTTTAATTTTTTTTTTTTTTTTTTTGGGTTGAATTACAAGTTTAGTCTTTAAACTTTCAGCTTTGTGTAAATTTGGCCCCTAAACTTATAATAGGTCCATTAGCATTCAACCTTGTGTTCAATAGGTCAAGAACTGCACAGTTGAGGGACCTATTAGACTTAATTTTTTTTTTACTTCAAATCATGTCATGGGACCTATTAAGCACAATTGAAAGTTGAGGGACCTACTAGATATTTTTAAAATTCAAGGACCTTGATCAAATAGACATAAATTTTGAGGTTGAGGATTAAACTTGTAAATTTTTATTGATAACTTGAAAAATATATATTAGTTGGTTAATGTTTTGAAGATTGAGCTATGATGTGTTGAACCTTGGGTGTGTAGGCTAGTTTTTGATAGGACTTCTTTGAAATTTCATTCTTTACCTTCTACATAACACGATTTTCAGAAGAGGAAGATACAAAAATATTCTGGAGAAGGTCACAGGCCTTACTCAGTTTGGACATTATTTATTTAGCATTAATTACCACTCCAATAACAAGCATACTTGTCATGATCTCCTCTGTATGATGGTAGATGGATCTGCATTTTTATTTTTATTGTCCTTGATGTATTCTATACAGTCACTCGATGAAGCATGTAGAATTTTGTAACTAGATGTAATATTTCTGCTGGTGTTTTTCATTTGTAGATGACAGCCCATCGTGCCTTCCAGTTCTGTAAGACGTATAAAAGAACAACAGAATTTCGCCGATTATGTGAAATTATCAGAAATCATCTTGCTAATCTCAACAAGTATAGAGACCAAAGAGATCGTCCTGACATTTCTACTCCAGAGACCTTGCAATTGTACCTTGACACGAGATTTGAACAACTGAAGGTTGCCACAGAGCTTGAGCTCTGGCAGGTCTGAATTTATCAGTTCAGTCATTTTCTCTCAATATAGAAGTCAGTTAATGCGTAGATTCCCAATATTTATACCATGATTTCTTCTCTACAAATAACACCAATTCAAAAATTTCTTTGTCACCGAGATTTGCAGGAAGCTTTTCGTTCGGTGGAAGATATTCATGGTTTGATGTGCATGGTGAAGAAAACACCAAAACCATCCTTGATGGTGGTTTATTACGTCAAATTAACAGAGATATTCTGGATATCGAAGAGCAATCTTTATCATGCCTATGCTTGGCTTAAACTTTTCTCCCTTCAGAAGAGTTTCAACAAAAATTTAAGCCAGAAGGATTTGCAGCTGATAGCTTCATCTGTTCTTTTAGCAGCTCTTGCTGTGTCCCCCTATGACTCTAAACATGGTGCTTCTCATTTAGAACTTGAACATGAGAAAGAGCGGAATTTGAGGATGGCTAATCTTATAGGGTTCAATTTAGACTCCAAACTTGAAAGTAGAGATGTGGTAAAGAACTTTGCCTACTTGGATTTTTTTTTATATTTTTCACAACCTGAGCAGTACCTTACTTCTTTTCTGTTTATTCATCCAGCTTTCAAGAGCGAATCTTCTTTCTGAACTGGTATGTTTGATTCACTTTACTTTGATATTTTTTCAACTCTTCCTCTCTTACCCTCTAAAATTATGATACTTCAATTGGTTCACATTTATTTGAAGCTAGAAGGGTGGATGGTAAAATTCTATACCTTGAGGAATTAACTTTGAGCTTCCTATTGAAAGTTCAGCTACTAATACTGATTAGCTTCGTACTAAGATAGTCAAAGAGGCTCTTTAATTTTACTTAATTAGGGCTGATGTGCAATCATATCTACCTCCCCTTTTACACGAAGAATTGTCTTTTCATTTGTAGTGGAAATTGTGTGCAAATATGTATTACAACCTTTAGTATGTAGTCAATAATTCTAGTTCTATTTGCTTAGTATATTTCTGCTTTCCTTTAGGTGTCTAAGGGAGTCCTGAGCTGCGCAACTCAGGAAGTTAAAGATCTCTATCATCTTTTGGAGCATGAATTCTTCCCTCTTGATCTTGCAACAAAATTGCAACCTTTACTAAACAAAATATCGAAGCTTGGAGGCAAGCTTTCATCAGCTTCATCTGTCCCTGAAGTGCAATTGTCCCAGTATGTTCCGGCTCTTGAAAAACTTGCTACCCTGAGGTTGCTTCAGCAGGTACTTTTTGTATAACCTTAATTCATTGTGATTGTTGCTATGCTATTTCTCCATATATGAAGAAAAAACGTTGCTTGGCATTCTTGTTTTAATCCACTGAACCTTTTGTTTATCTATGTTATGCCAGGTCTCCAAGGTGTATCAGACTATGAAAATTGAGAGTCTATCTCAGATGATCCCATTTTTTGATTTTTCGGCCGTGGAGAAAATATCAGTTGATGCAGTTAAACAAAATTTCATTGCCATGAAAGTTGATCATTCAAGGAACATTGTGTTATTTGGCACTTTGGTATTGAAAGTTTCTTGGACTTCCTCGTTATCTTTTTTGGTTTAGAGACAAGGCCACTAAGATTTGAGACATGCTCAATAATTGCATGTCACTTATAATGTTAATATATCCCATCTAATTATTGTGTGCTGTTTAAGATTATAATTTAACCCTTCTGATTTAAGCCTCTGCCTTTTTTGTATGCGTTAGTTGACTTTATAGGACGACTTTATCTTCATCTGTTTATTTATATTAGGATTTAAGGTATTTTAAATTGATGCTTTTGTTTTTTATGGATCAATTTAGGGTATTGAATCAGATGGGCTTCGGGACCACCTGGCTGTTCTCGCTGAATCCTTAAACAAGGCAAGAGCTATGATCTATCCTCCAGTTAGGAAAGTATCAAAAACAGGTGAGATACTGCCTGATTTGGCAGATATTGTTGATAAAGAACACAAGAGGCTGCTTGCTCGGAAATCAATAATTGAGAAAAGGAAGGAAGAGCAGGAACGACAACTTTTGGAAATGGTACTCTAATCGAATTGTGAATGGCAGATTTTTTTTTTTTTGTGGTGTATAAATTAAAAAAAATGTAATGAACTGTGTTTAGGAACGTGAGGAGGAATCAAGGAGGTTAAAATTACTGAAGATAACTGAAGAGGCTGAGCAGAAGCGCCTAGCTGCAGAATATGAACAAAGGAAAAACCAACGCCTGCGTAGGGAAATGGAAGAGCGAGAGCTTGAAGAAGCACAGGCTTTACTTCAGGAAGCTGAAAAGCGTGTTGGTAAAAAGAAGGGAAGCAGGAAGCCTGTTCTTGACTCTGTGAGCTTTTGTTTTTTTTAGTTCTTTTTCTTATTTTGGAAGGATGTAGAATTGATTAATAACAATTGGTATTAATCTCTAGGAAAAGATGACGAAACAAACTTTAATGCAATTGGCCCTTACGGAACAATTAAGGGAGAGGCAGGAAATGGAGAAGAAATTGCAAAAGCTAGCCAAAACAATGGATTATCTAGAAAGGGCAAAAAGAGAGGAGGCTGCAACTTTAATTGAAGCTGCATTTCAGCAACGTTTGCTCGAAGAGCGAATGATTCATGAACGCGATCAGCAGGTCATACTTTCCTAATGATTTTGTCAACACGTTAAAAGAAACTATGACTTTGATTATATGCTTTTGGTTGTAGTCTTTTTATTGTTATTATTATTTTTAAATTCTGTTAGTATATTTACGGAACAAAGTAAAATAATTATGTATATGGTATGGTTATATCATCTGTATCACACATGCCATCTTATGTATTATATGCATCATGATTCTCCATTTATGAAGCGTTACTGTCAACACATTTCTGTATTGTGAGGGTGGGAATAAAACTAGCAGAATACTCACTACTACATTCATGGAGGCTCTCCAGTAGGATAAAAAGAATCAACTTTTTTGATAAGTACTTTCAGTTTTTAAGAAATGTGGGTTTGACAACAGTGTTATTGCATGTATGGTAACGTGAAGCCAGGTAGTGCAGTAAATTTATCGAAGTGGTTAATGCGGAGAGGGAAGTTCTAGCTGAAATATTGGTGCAGGGTCTTCGGAGTTTTTATCTCGTATAGGATCGCTGTAATCCTGTGTGAACTTCATAAAGCTGAACTGATGCTTCTGCACATGACTTATTTTGTGGATATACCATTTTCAAGGATTAGTTTTAATATTTCTGATGTCGAATGGTTAATTTTGTCTCTGATTTTACCATACACGCTTTGTTTTGTATGGATTCCATTTGAACATTTTCCTTTTCATATTATTGTGCTTCAATTTTTGTCATCAGATTTTTTATTTCCACAGTTTATGGTATGTTCATAATTAATTGATGTTTTTATGTTCTATTTTATTAATTTTTCTTTTCTACTTTTCAGCTGGAGGTTGAGTTAAGCAAGCAACGCCACGAAGGTGATCTCAAGGAGAAGAATCGATTGGCTAGAATGTTGGAGAGTAAGGTAAGTAGTTTGCTTCGTACGGCTGTATTGGCTTAATCTTGATCTTTGTCTACTCAAAGTTTTAGGTTTCACTTGGTTATAATGATGAAAATATTCATTGATATGTCGATATGATCTTCGATATGTCGTATAAATACTTGTAAAAATATAATCACTTAGTCACCTATATATATTTAAATACTACTAATATGGTATATAAATTATTTAGAAAATTAAATAAACCTTAATTCGTTGATTTAAACGAAACTTGTAAATGATTTGATTTCTATCGATGTTGATATTTCACAACCCCATGTATAATTAACTTTTAACCTATAATGATTTTTTCTTGTTTAATACAACTCATTTATATTATCAAATTCATATGAATCGACATATCAATGCAATGTTTGTATATGAATCTTTGCAGAATTGACTATTGGCATGCTATTAAACTTGACCTTTTGTTCTTTGTAATGCAGAAAATTTTCCAAGAAAGAGTCATTAATCTTCGCCAAGAGGAGTTCAGCAGACGCAGAGTTGAGAGAGAAGAACAAATCAGGCAAATAATTCATGCTCGGAAAGCAGAAAGGGAGGCTAAGAGGAAGAAAATCTTTTATGTAAGGCGTGAGGAGGAGAGGATTCGAATTTTACGCGAAGAGGAGGAAGCACGCAAACGTGAAGGTATTTGTTCAACATCATTTGTCTTTTTAAAATTTCATTCAACATTTGGGGTCGGGGGTGGCGGGGGGTAGAGAATTGAACCATCCACCACCATCTACAAATCTACTAAACCCCTTTGATGCCTGTTTTGTTTTCCCCATTTTGGGTCCAATGATCTGAATTTCACATATGAAGTATGGAGGGTGTCTGTCAAATATCTGAGCTTTTGAAATGTATCTTCTCGAACTTTTTTTTGTGGTCTCCTGTTCCTCGTTTGTTCGATTCAGTAACTATTTTTGGTGATCATTGATTATGCTTTTATAAGTGTGCTTGGTTGTGTAGTTTCCTTTTCTGCTTATTATCACTTATTGCATCTTTCAAACACTGCAGAGGCCGAGAGGAGAAAGAGGGAAGAGGCTGAACGCAAGGCTAAATTGGATGAGATTGCTGAGAAGCAGAGACAGAGGGAGCGAGAACTGGAAGAAAAGGAAAGGCGGCGGAAAGAAATGCTCTTTGGTGGTGGGGCACCAGCCGATGCACCTTCTAGACCTTATGTTTCTCCTGTTTCTCAACCTCTGGAGTCCGGGGCTGCTGCTGCTCCTGCTGCTGCAGCTGCTGCTGCCGCCGCCCCAGCCCCAGCGAAGTATGTGCCTAGGTTTCGACGTACTGAAAGCTCTAGCCCTAATGCACCACCACCTGAATCTGATCGATGGGGAAGCAGCAGGTCCGATAATCGACCATCTCAACCAGACAGCTGGCGCAGTGATGAACGCAGATCTGCTTTCGGAAGTTCAAGGTCGTCCTGGTCGTCATCCCGAGGTCCTAATCGTGGTAGCTCGGATCGCTGATCGTGGCGAGGCAGGTCTGGCAAAGTCGGTATGAATTGGGAAGAAAAATTTTTGGTTTGCTTGAGAAGTTAAATCATTTATGGAAAAAATAATCAGTTGTTTTTGGTACTATTGGGAAGGGAAGGGGGAAGGGGGGAAGGTAAGGTGGTCTTATGTGTGGTGCTGCATTTAGGTGGCGGAAGGAAAAGACTAGTGGTGGATGAGTTGTCCATTTGTTCTCTAATTATATGATGAATGTACTGCATTTCATTTCATGGCTACCAATTTATAGGCCTGAATTTTCTTTTCCACAGTTCTTTTTTCTCCTTGGTGAGATGAACGGCTGCTTTTACAAGCATTTTTATGGACTTTTATATATGTCAATCTGCCATTTTTGAGTTATTTCTTCTATTCCTTTTGAATTTCCATTCATCTCACTGACATGTCTTGGTTGTGGTTGTAGTGCTGCTACTTCGGCACACATTTTATGCGTTTGTGTTACTAGATTGACCGTGCGAAACCGTTGGAGAAGAAGAGCAGGGTACGTAGTCTTATGTGTAAATGGATTTATTGTGACTCTAATTTCTAGCCTTGGTTTTGGGTTTAGGGTTTAGGTTCATTTCCTAATCCTCTAGTTCAATGCAATTTAGAATATAGTTCTGGGTATTCTCATTGTTGCTACTTTGCCACACAATTTATGTGTTTGTGTTACTAGATTGATCGTGTGAAACCGTTGGAGAAGAAGAGCAGGGTACGCAGTCTAATGTAAATTGATTGATTTTGTGACTCTAATTTCTAGCCTTGGTTTAGGGTTTCGGGTTTTGGGTTTAGGGTTTAGGTTCATTGAGTATAGTTCTGGGTATTCTCATTGCTGCTATTTTGGCACACAATTTATGCGTTTGTGTTACTAGATTGACCGTGCGAAACTGATGGAGAAGAAGAGTAGGGTATGCAGTCTTATCTGTAAATTGATTGATTGAATGACTCTAATTTCTAGCCTTGGTTTCGGGTTTAGGGTTTAGGTTCATTTCCTAATCCCCTAGTTCAATGCAATTTAGAGTATAGTTCTGGGTATTCTCATTGCTGATACTTTGGCACACAATTTATACGCTTGTGTTACTAGATTGACCGTGCGAAATCGTTGGAGAAGAAGAGCAGGGTACGCAGTCTAATGTGTAAATGGATTGATTTAGTGGCTAATTTCTAGCCTTGGTTTAGTGTTTAGGGTTTCGAGTTTCGGGTTTCGGGTTTAGGGTTTAGGGTTTAGGATCCTTTCCTAATCCCCTAGTTCAATGCAATTTAGAGTGTAGTTTTGGGTATTCTCATTGGTGGTTCAGGTTATGTTTGAGAATTGTCTCTAGTTTTTAGTCCAATTTGGCCTGGTTCATTACATTTTAGATTGGTTTCGCTACCGTTTTAACCGATTCAACAGTTTTCGTTGCTATTTGAAGTAGATTCAAAAGGCTTTTCTAGCGTATTCGATGGTTGGTTTTAAGTTTAAATACGTCATGAACACCGACTCTTTATGGCACTTGCTTGAGATCGTCCTCAACCATCTCCTAGTTTTCACCTTAAAAATATATAAGAATTAGAATGAGTACATGACTCAGAGTGGATCAGCAGGATCTCAAATGAATTGGCGAATCAGAGTGGATCAGCAGGATCTCAAATGAATTGGCGAAAAAAGTCTTGTTTGTTGGAAGATCTATCTCGTGTCTGGTACTGCACGGTTCCACTCCGCTAGAACTTCGAATCATTCTCTTCACTAGAAATGATCCTCTTGCCTCGAAATGACCTAACCTAATAGGAAAATCCCAATTCATTGGGCCTTTCGCCCCAAGGGTGTCATATTCTAGGAGCCCAAACTATGTGATTGAATAAATCCTCCTCTATATGTTATGACTCCTCCTTTCCCTTCTTCAAACTTCGATTTCTATTGTTTATAGAGAGATCTCTAATCAACGATAGAACAAGACCCATTTTGTATCATATCTAAGGGATTCCTGGGTTGGGACCGAAAAAGTAATGTCACTCGATCATTATCAAACCGACTGCAATTTTTTTTGTCCGTGATAAGTAGTCTACATGTAGGTTCTTAATCGTGTCTATAGTGGATGTTAGGGTACCACACTCGTATCTTGAACATGAGAAATGTCTTGGTTCTTGTCCTAAGAACCTAAGGTTTAGTCGTGCTTTTTGAGTCCATAACTTAGTTCTAATCTAGTGACCTTGGTTCTCGATTTCTGGGTTCATATGATATAGTCGAAAGGTTATGAGGTCATGAGCGAAAGGTTATGAGGTCATGAGCATAGTCTTGTTCTGAGGACCTCGACCAATTTTGAATGATTTATAGGTCCCTTCATTTCTTAATATTTGTGGTAACTATATGCCTATCTAACTTCAATGGAATAGTTTCTTATCGATGACTTCGAATGATTCGTATTAAAGTGCGTGAGTTTGTAACATGCGTATTTTTGTTTCCCCCGATAAGTGACGTACTCGATCAATATAGAATTTTAAAAAGTTGAGTCGTTACAAGCCAGATTGAAAAAAGTCATAATGAATGAAAAAAAGTACATTATTCATACACTTTAACGTTCGTCTCAAACACGTTTACTGGTATCATAAAACCATCGTTTTAGATCTTTGAATGGTAATGTTCTATTTTTGTAGTAGCTAATGTCTTCCTAAATAAGTTTACCGGGTTATCTTCCGACAAGTTCTTTTTGAATAACATCACCATTCTCTTCAACATCGTAGATGTCTAAGCTTTGATGAAATATGAACGGTTTACCTCGTTATGTATATTCTACTTATTTTCATATGATGTTGTTAGATGATCTTTGTAAGAAGACAAATCACGTATATTCTAAATTTGTTGAGTCATTGATCTTAGTTGTAGACATTCTCAGCTAGTCCCGTTATCACTAGGGTTTGTATAACAGTTCTACACGTAGTAAAACTTGGACCCGTCGTACTTCCTTTGACGACTCCTGAGAGGTGTACATGGATTGGGTTAGGTTGAGTTGGAAAAATCTTTTGAACCAACCCAAAATTTCAGGTTGTTTGAATTGGTGACCCGAGCTACTAGAATAGTGTTCACAACTAAACCCAACCCAACCCACTATTTTTAGTTTGGGTTCGGTTAGGTTGGATTGACAGACTATTTTTTTTTTATAATTATTTTTTAAAAAATCTACTTATCTATTATACATGCTCCATCAATAACTAAAATTTTATAAAATTCAAATATCAGATATTTACACGTCCAAATAGGTCACTAATAGAGGTTACAAAGATCAAACATTCTTAATTTTCGTAATTATCTTTAAAATAGGGTTGAGTTGTAACCCTTGGGTTGGTCAAGTTGACTCCGACCAAAAAATGTTAACCCGCGAACTAATATGAATTTTTAGTTCAAAACTTCGGCACAACCCGAATCAGAAAGAAAAAAAATTTTAAGTCAACCCAAGTTTTATGGTTTGAATTGGATAGTCTGAATTGATCGAGTTTTGCAGTAGCTTGGTTAATGGAACCCACCAGAGCCGTGTCTTCATGGGGCAATTGTCACTACTTATGGACCCGAACCAAGATGAAGCTTGAGTGAAACTTAGTGGAGGTCCCAATCGACTGATGTTAAAGAATCAGCGGATGAGTTGTGGTTAGGGGTAAAATGTCACTCGAACCCAGAGCTAGCTAGTTCTCCCCGAAATGCGTTGAGGCGCAGCAATTGGCTAGACATCTAGGGGTAAACCACTGTTAACTGACTGATGTTGAAGAATCAGCGGATGAGTTGTGGTTAGGGGTGAAATTTCACTCGAACCCAGAGCTAGCTAGTTCTCCCCGAAATGCGTTGAGGCGCAGCAATTGGCTAGACATCTAGGGGTAAACCACTGTTTTATTAGTATAAATATATAATGGTACATATTAACTTTTAGGAAATATTGGCGAAGGCCTAGAACCCTCCTTTTACCCTCATCGAATCGACACACTTCCAGTTCTGCTCTCGCTCGATCAACATGAATGCAGTCGCAATGAGATTCCTCAAGCATTTCAGGATTTCTTCTTCATTTGGTACTTTCTCTCTATCTCTCTCTTGTTTGATTGATTAAGGCGTATGTTCTTTACGTTCTACGAGCTGAGGGAATTTCCCAAGACGTTTTCTATGGTTTAGTGTCGAAAAGGCCGATTGATTTTTGAAAGCAGCTTTCCGAATTTTTGCAGTTTGATCTTCGGAGTGGATTTTTATCAAATATACGTGGTGAGCGAACTTGTTTTTTTTATTTTTATTTTTATTTTATTTGAGAGGCTGGATGAAGAACTTGATTTTTATCAAGACGTTTTCTATGGTTTAGTGTCGAAAAGGTCGATTGATTTTTGAAAGCAGCTTTCCGAATTTTTGCAATTTGATCTTCGGAGTGGATTTTTATCAGATATACGTGGTGAGAGAACTTGTTTTTGTTTTAATTTGAGAGGCTCGATGAAGAACTTGACTAATCTTATGTATTGGGTGTTTATATGTAATGTTTTTGCTGGAGTGGTGGCTTGATTACTTATTGAACGTTTGATTGTAGTGGCAAGTAGGCAAACGAGCTCAAAGTTGTGGTTATCGACTAGTGCTTCTGGAAGTGGCATTGATGTTGAGAAGAACAATGGAGAAGAAGAAGAATATGATGATTTTTTTAATGATAAAATTGAATTACAGCCCCAGGGTGTGGATCCCAGGCGAGGTTGGGGATTTCGTGGCGTACATAAGGTATCTGATCTTTGTCTACTGATGTGTTCCATTTCTAAAAGTTGGGATTTGAAATCCGGATGCTGGGAATTTCACCGAAATAGTGGTGTTTAGTATCTCCAATCTGTTATTGGGATGATTCTTCATGTTTTTGGTGACTGTTTTACTTTTATCAAATTTATAAACTATCCAAAATAAAAGAACAGCTTCTATATTTTTGGTTTTTAGAAGATGTGTCTAGTGCCTCGCCTTCTTTTGTTGATGAGTGTTATAGGAAATCTGATTCGAAAGAGAAGTCATTTGTGTACTTCCGTATTTTAGAAAGCATAAGAATGGGGTATAGCGAGTAAGTGAGAGCTGTTGTGGGCAACGAAAGAACGAGAACTTATGTGGCTAGAGCTTGAACTTTAAAGTATGATGTAAGTGGTTTGGAACATTAAATATAAGTGTGTTATGAAACTCTTGGGATTTGATCTAACAAACATCTTGAATAACAACAAGATCTTTAGATCTAAATTATCCAAGAACCCCAAAAATGATAAGGAATCAACCTAAGGAAAAGATTTGGAACGGATTACCTTGATGATCAAGATCAAGAATAAAGAGAACTTGTTTCTGGACACATGATTTGAATCACTCCACAAGATAGCTTGATCAAGACTACTTGACTGACTCTAGCATGCAAATCTAAAAACAAGAAATGCAAAGGAACAAGCTCCATGCCTTAAGAAGCATAGTATGCAACTTTCATTATAATATCCAAGAATCTTGATACTAAAGCAACCACATGAATAACATGAATGCCTATTTATAGCCTTAAAAATAAACTTTATAATAACCTATGGTTAATTGAAAGGTTGTAACTTTTATGGCCATCAATACCATAATGGTCACTATCTAAATGTAACTTATAATCTTAAAGATAATTTTCTAAAACTTAAAAAATATAATAAAGTACTTAAATCTTTGTGGCATAATTAAGACATCTTATTTTGTATCAGTACGTGTGATGTATTGTAAGGTTCCGGGTGAACAGGTAGGATGAGTAATTTCTTAGATAGTTCGGAAAGTCTTAAACGAATCACTTGTAAGTGAGACTTGAGAGGTACGATGGGCAACAATTAGAGTGAGTTTGGGAGAAGCCCAGAGCTCTGTAACTTTGGTGGTTCTGGAATCTGTCGCTGATTGTGAAAGATTTATTCTCACATGATAATTGGATTCATATCAGCTATTTATAGATAGATTATACAACATAACTAACATTACCAGAAAGCCTAACTAATCAGCTAAATAGTTAACTAATTTTCTTCTCCTTTAGTGTGTCTGTTCTCATCTTTTGTGGAATATACCTTTCTCTGTTTGTTATCCAAAATAAAAAAAAATAAAAAAAAAAAAAACAAAAAAAAAAAACGCATCTGAATATATCAGACAATAGTTACCTCTCTTTAGCATTTGATTAAATATCTTCCTTGGAGGGTTACATCACAATCTTAGGATAAGTCCCACCCCAACTAAGCAGAAGAAATTATATTTGATTCAGGTGATTAGATAATGTGAAAACGAGGTAAAAACCAGGAAAAGCACGTCTCTTTAAATTTGTTATCTCCTGCAGAGAAAGAAGAGATCAGTGATCCTCAATATATTGTTTTTTCTGTTTAAAAATGTGATTAAATGTTTGCAGGCAATAATTTGTGGAAGGATTGGGCAAGCCCCTGTGCAGAAGATCTTGAGAAATGGGCGCACAATAACAATCTTTACAGTTGGAACAGGAGGGATGTTTGACCAACGAATTGTTGAAGCAAAAGATCTGCCAAAGCCTGCTCAGTGGCATCGTATTGCTGTGCATAATGAACCACTTGGTGCTTATGCAGTTCAACAACTTGTTAAAAAGTATGATCTGAACTTCTCATAAAACTAGTTTGTTTGTACAATTTCACTGATTCTTGGTTAACTATCAGCGCATCGGTTTATGTTGAGGGCGACATTGAAACCAGAGTCTACAATGACAGCATCAATGGTGAAGTAAAAAATGTCCCAGAAATATGTGTTCGACGGGATGGTATTACAATACTTACTATTATCTTTTGATTTCCTTTTCAATGTTTCTGTAATAGCCCAAACTCATCGCTAGCAGATATTGTCCTCTTTGGGCTTTCCCTTTCGGGCCTCCTGTCAAGGTTTTTAAAATGCGTCTTCTAGGGAGATTTTCCCACACTTTTATAAAGAATGCTTCGTTCTCCTCCCCAATCGATGTGGGATCTCACAATCCATTCCCCTTTGGAGCCCAGCGTCCTCGCTGGCACTCATTCCCTTCTCCAATCGATGTGGGGCCCCCCCAATCCATCCTCTTCAGGGCTTAGCATCCTTGTTGGCACACTGCTTCGTGTTGACCTCCCTTCAGGGCTCAGCCTCCTTGTTGGCACATTGCCCGGTGTCTAGCTTTGATCTTCTCTGTATTGTTCCAATTTTGTCGGATGTCCTTTTTATTGTAAGATCTCACATCGGTTGGGGAAGAGAATGAAACATTTTTTAAAAGAGTGGAAACATCTGCTATTCCTAGCAAACGCGTTCTAAAAATCTTGAGGGGAAACCCAGAAGGAAAAGTCAAAAGAAGACACAATATTTACTAACGGTGGGCTTGGGCTATTACAATATCTTAGATTAATAAGGGGCTATTACAGTATCTTAGATTAATAAGAAGTGTCTTCATCTTATAACTTCTGTACGTTTTGCATCTACTTGATTTTTTCGTAAAGGTCATTTTAAGCATCTAAAAGGGCGTGCTTGAATATTCATAATCATAAAGATTAAATTATCATATTAGTTCATATTGTTTGTACTTGATCTTCATTTAGCTCCTATTATATAACATTTTAAATTCGATCCCTTTTATTTTATTTGGTTTTTCAGAACTTCTCTAGTATCACAAGATGTTGACAATCATTTTACATGACATATTTTCTTTAGATTTGATAGAAAGGTGATAAGTTAGTGTCTTAAGAATGTGTATCAAGTCAGAAAAGTGGCAGGATTTGGTAAACCATAGGCATTCCAAGACATAACCAGTCAAAGGGACCAAGTTGAAATGTTTAAAGCCATAGGAACAAATTGAAATTAAAAGTACAAATTATGAAGACAAAAAGGGTTAATCTATCCTAATCTTTATATGGTATGAACAGAGAATTATTCACGACCATGAACAGCTAATACTTTTGTTAAATGTTGGTTCAAGTTTGATCTGTGAAAGTCCTTATTGGGGACCCTTTTAACTGCCATGCTTCCTTTTTTGCAGGGAAGATTCGGCTTTTAAAGGCCGGAGAAAGTGCCAGCAATATTTGTCTGGACGATTTAAGTGAGCTTTCCAGATAACATTCTGTATATGTGATTACTAAACATGGAACAATGCATTGCATGACATCTGATGTGTGTTTTTTTGTTTGTTTTGTAATTGACAGAAGAAGGGTTGTTTGACAACGAGACATAACATGTTGCCAAAAAGAGACGGTATTACTTGCCATTCAAAGATTAGCTATAATAGTTGAGTATTGAAACTACCAATGCCTCATAATCTCTTCATGCAATTGTTTAGTTTATTAGCGTTGTAGCATGTTGTTCTTCAAGGCTCTTAAAGCCAGTTTTGTGTTAGATTGGTCAGGGATATTATTATAGGCTCACAAGAGTTGTCACTGCTGATGTGATGCCTTTATTCTTGTTTCAATGCATTTCTCCTAACAAGTGATGGCATCATAGTTTTGAAATCCACAGATTAGACAAAGTTCAATAGAAGACTGTTAATTGTTAATGTCTCTTTTGATAATTATAGAACGATCATAAGCGGGGAAGTTGAAGCAAGAGGTATTCAAAGAACTTTTGTATAATCAAACTTCCATTTCGTTGGTCTCTAAGATAAAGTCTCCTTAATCGTTCATTTCTCATTTGCTTCTTTCTTTAGTCAGTCATATCTGATTTGTAGCTGGTAGCGACATGAGAAAACGCCGTCTTTGGAGGTTTAGGTTCTTGCACTGGGGAGTCGAAAACGTCGACCTCCATGAGAGGTGTAGTTTTGTTACTGTTTGAATCCCAAGCCTAATAGCCTGTTCAACCAATCATTTCATTGGTCTATAAGATTAAGTCTTGCTTAATCATTCATTTCTCATCTTTCTTCAACTAGCCATATCTGAACTGTAGCCGGTAGCAACATGAGAAAATGCCATCTTCGGAGGTTCAGGCTGGTGCCAAAGAGTTGAAAACGTCAACCTCCATGAGGTGTATTTTTGTTACTGTTTGAATCCCAATCCCAATAGCCTTTTCAACCCGTCATTTTATTGGTCTCAAACGCAAAGTCTCGCATAATCATTCATTTCTCTTTTCTTCTTTCTTCAACTAGTCATATCTTATCTGTAGCTAGTAGTGACATGAGAAAACGCCGTCCTCGAAAGTTCAGGCTTTCGACTCGGGGAGTCGAAAGCGTTGACCTCCAAGAATTAAAAGGGAAATTGACACCATCATCTAGACTTATAAGTAATTGCAATGGAAATCCTTGCAACTTATAAAGCAAAACAGGAGCAAAACAGGAGCAGATGTGACAGAATGCTAAGACGACAATGGGACAGTCACAAAGAAACAGTCAAAAGACATTTTTGTCTGATATCAATGTTTGTCTATGTTGTGAGTGAGTGAGTGAGTGAGTGAGTGAGTGAGTGAGTGAGTCCAACAGTTTGAGCAAGAAACCAAATGAAAGGAAAGCTATTTAGAAGTCTCCAAAACATCCTTCTTCTACCAACTCTTTCTTTGATCTCAACCTCATTTTCTTACACACATCTCTATCTATAACAATCACCACAGGGGAAACCCAAAAAAACAAGTAATGCTCACACTGCCAGATGAGGGAACAAAAAAAAAAAAAAAAAACTATATAGAGTTATCAACATACACTATGTTATGGGATAAATTACTAAACAGTTATTGTAGGTTTTATTGGCCTTTTCCCTTCCATGGCGTCTTTCTTTCTTCTACACTTTGCACAGAGGAATGGGCCTTCCCATGGCTTTGACGACGGTGAAAAGAACGGCCCCGAATTCATCGACAAATTTTCATTTGCGGGTTGATCCGCTTGACAGACTGCACATTTGAAGATCCCTGAGTTTGGATCCGAAGGAAAATCTTTCCCTAACCTGTATTTTCATTCAAAGAGGAGAAAGTTCAAGAATAAGTGATGGTGAACATGTTTCAAGTCACTTTCAGATGGAAATTACAACATTTATATAAATTAATTACAGTACCATTTATATCAACATTGAGGAAAATAATCCTAGGAAGTCTTAGTTAAGTTGAATGAGGGATAACAAGTAAATCCCATGTGAGATCTCACATCGGTTGGAGAGGAAACGAAATATTCTTTATAAGGGTGTGGAAACCTCTATCTAGTAGACGTGTTTTAAAAACCTTGAAGGGAAGTCTGAAAGGGAAAGGCCAAAGAGGACAATATTTGCTAACAGAGGATTTGGACTGTTATAAATGGTATCAGAGCCAGACACCAAGTGGTGTGCCAGAGAGGATGCTGGCCCCAAAGGAGGATGGATTGTGAGATCTCACATTGATTTGAGAGGAACGAGTGCCAACAAACAAGGGCGCTGGGCCCTGAGGAGGGTGGATTGTTAGATCCCACATTGGTTGGAGAGAGAAATGAGTGTCAGGGAGTATGTTGGGCCCCAATGAGGGTGGATTGTGAGATCCCATGTCGGTTGAAGAGGAGAACAAAACATTCTTTATAAGAGTGTGAAAATCTCTCCTTAGTAGACGCGTATTAAAAACTTTGAAGGGAAGCTTGACAGGAAAAGTTAAAAAAAAAACAATATCTGCTAGCGGTGGGCTTGGGCGGTTAGACACAGTTGTTATGATTAATTGAACTCTGATGTATAACAGATGATGAGAATAATCCTAGAAAAATGTGTTCAGACATCATCATTTCATGCTTCAAGAACAAAAATAGATAAAATGGCAACACAAGAAAGAAAAAAACATTGATTAAAAGACAAGATTACTTCAGTTTCTCAAAGAAAGCACCGATCATACCTTTCAGAAAGCATAGCAGAGCCTTCTTCAAACAATTCCTCCACAACTCCAACAGCAGAAAGTTTGTTGGCAGATTTACCAAAGAGAGAAGTGAGCACATTCTGCTTCTTCCTTGGAGTTGATGGTAATAACATAGGTTGCTCGGATGGGATAATATCAACAACTAAGCAAGTTGTATCATCCTTCAACCCCCTTGACCGTAAAGCCTCCTACAATATGAACAGATTAAAATAAGATTCAAAATCATAACTATTAACGATATTTTTGTAACAGCCCAAGCCACCGCTAGCAGATGTTGTCCTCTTTGGGTTTTCCCTTTCGGGGTTCCCCTCAAGGCTAGGGAGATGTTTCTACATCCTTATAAAGAATGCTTCGTTCTTCTCCCCAACCAATATGGGATCTTACAATCCACCCCCCTTCGAAGCCCAACGGGCACACTGCCTGGTGTCCACACCCCCCCTTTGGGGTTTAGCGTCCTCGAAATTTGGCTTTGATACCATTTGTAGCAGCTCAAAACCACCCATAGCAAATATTCGCCGTCAGCCTTACGATTGTAAAACTCATCTAGGAAAAGGTTCCTACACCTCTTTTGTTCACCTCTCCGATCAACGTGGGATCTAACAGTTTTCCAAAGCCTTAGTGGGTAGAAGTAGTAATGAGAAACAAATTACAGACTAACTCCTACACCTTATTTCATGAATGGCATTCTAAGAAGCAACTTCCTATGGTTCTTGGGCATGAAGATAAGGTTTGCAAGCTAACTTGTTAAACTATTTGAAGTTCACAAAATTGGTATTGATTTTATAGTCATTTAACAAGGAGTAAAGACAATTAAGCTAAAGAGCATTTTCATGGAGGCCTAAGCTTCTTCTTAGAGATCTATGCCCCTTATGACCCAAAGGTGTAAGATCAAGGACATAAACTTTGTAGTCTAGCCTCAAGGCGTAAGTTCAAAACCCACCTTCACAACCAGCTTGGCAGCGAGCTCTGCAGGTAAACCTCGACACGACTTTGCAGCCATATCAGACGATAATGTGTCCCAAATACCATCAGAAGCAATAATCAGCCTTCCACCAGCATTAGAAAGCTGTATAATCCAGAATAAAAAGATAGCAGAATAGTCAAGGTACATTCTATTAGTAGTCAAACAATTACTGAAAGATTGAGAAGTCACCTTCACTTGCTTAACATGCGGTATTGGGACAATATATTCTCCTACATCTGTATCACCAATGGACCTAGACAGACATAAGCCACCGGGCCAGCAGCGGAGAGGACCGACCTGCAAACGGTAGTCATAAAAAGGGATATAGTTAAATGTGTCATCATGTAAGACTAGAAACAGTGGAGATGTATACAACTATACCTCATTCCCGCCAAAAACATTGAGCCTCCCAACCTCGCCACCACTTGCAGTTACACGTTCCCTCTCTTCCTCGTTTTCCTCCAGCCTATGATCAACTGTCAATAGAGAAACCACACCTCCTTGGGTGTCTAATATGCACCGTGAATCTCCCACGGATGCAACGGTAACAGTCCACCCATCAATCACAACAAATGTAACAGTAGTCCCAGAAGTTTCCCCTGCAATTAAGATTAAACAGAGCATAAGGACATGGTGGACTACGCATCGAGTATTTAGGAAGAAGTACAAGAAGAAAATCGCTGATAGAATACCTTTCTGCTGAAACTCTATGTCGGTTTTAACAAAACCAGCAACTAGTGCTCGAGGAAGGGCTTGAAGCCATTTTTCTCGACTGACCCCTTGAGGAATTGCACTTAGGACATTACCCAATAAATGTTCCTTAGCAAAAATAGCCGCTGAAATGCCATTATGTCCATCAAAAATCTGCAAATAGAAGGTTCAATCAATCTCAGTATCATCCTATCCTCAGTAATCCCATTTGAGAAAGAAATTTATCACTTCTAAGACTCATAATCACACTATTTTCCCAGTTCTCAATCACAGAATTCATGTCTTAGGAGAAGTATCTGAAGTATTAGATAACAAAGAGCACAATAATGTTTGAAAGGATACCGCAAAGACAGAAAACGTGGTGGAAGTGTTCCCAGGAATACGCTGGCAATCTAATTTGATCAGAAAGTAGTCCTCCCCTTTCTTTGCCAAAGCAGCCTGTCCATACTTCACAAAAGGTTTCTCAACCTTCTCGTTCCTCAGCTCGCGACCGATCAAAGTAGCGAGCGGAACGAGAGGGGGCTTAATCCTTGATACTTCTGTCTGACTCATTACATCCTATGTTTCGGCATTTGCATGAGCGCAGCGCAGCCAAAATTCCTGGTCATTGAAATCAATTAAATGAGTATCAACCAACATCTTGACCAAAACACAAACTATAGAACAATTCCCACTGGCTGATCTAAACTTTGAGAAGCCGATTCAGCAGCATAATTTACAGATACACAAGAACAAACAAGAAAAATCTAACCAAAAAATGAAAGAAATGCACAACACCGAATCCAACTCAGAAACCAATTAGCGGCATGAAATGCAAGAACTCACAGAATCAATTGAAACAAAATTAGGGAAAAAGCAGAACCAAACGCCTCTCAAATTCGCTCTATTACAAACCTATCGTACCACAAATTGAGAGCAATTTCAAACAAAACCAAAAATGACGATAAAAATTAGGAAAATTAAGGGACCACAGAGCTCACAGGTGGTGCATTCAATGTCAGTAGCAGATCGAGCAAAGGGGATCGGACAGTGGACAGTTCTGCAACTCCATTTCACAAAATCTTCAATTTCCTTGAAATTATCTACTGCTAACTAGGTCGATCGGATGGCGGGGAAAATTCTCAGCTAGAATTTCTAGAGAGAGAGAGAGAGAGAGAAACCCACAGTTTCTCTCAGTGATTTGATTGGGAGAGAGAGAGAGAGAGAGATAGAGAGAGAAAGAGAAGAAGAAGAAAAGAGACGCGGAAAGGTGGGGTTGGAGATGGGATTTTCGGGCAAGGTCTCTGATAATGACATTATTTTTCTAAATGACTAAAATACCCTTCAACAATCCTTCTTTTGACATTTGCGTCCTTTTGACTCTATCCGACCTTTTGCTATTTGCAAAATAGTCCTTCCTTTGTGAATATTTCCATTTTCATCCCTACTTCAATATTTAAATTATTCATTTAGTCCTCCCAAGTTTTTATTTTTTTAATTTTTTTTTAACATTCCTATAATTTTAAGGATTACCAATTATACCCTTATGGAACGTTATATTATTTATTACGTGTTACAAATGTCTCGACTTTTTGTACACGTGCCAATTGGAATTGTAATTGGAATTGTTACGTAAAAATAAGGTTTTGAAATTTAAAATTAGAAATTTTGTTTATGACTTCACCGTCTCTTCAATCGACACTGTTAAACGAGACATAAATTCATGTTTATGGTCTTAGGTTCAAATTTTATCCCCGAGGGAGTTTGGATGCATAGTATTTCTATGTACATGGTTCATGCACAGTCCATAGGCATCCTCGTTATCATAAATCTCAAGCCTACGTATAAGCTTAAACACTCTCGCACGGTTGAACCTTAAGAAAAAAAGGATCCAAAATCTTTCTTATAGGCAAACATCAGTCCAAATACATAAGTAGTTTATGCTCAATGTACATACAACATGCAGGAGGTCTCGCATAAAAATCATGGTTTTGTAGGATGATGCATACAAACTCGTAGATTCTAAGAGTGAAAATTATCCCCACAGATCAATACAGGTCCTTCCAGCATGCTTTGTCCTCACTCACGTGCATCCTTTGAAAATTTTTAGTAAGTCACGAATTGCTCCAAGAAAAGCACACTTAATCATAAAGTTTCTATGACTCAGCTACCGAGAAAGAAGGTGCACGTTGTTGGTATAGGTAGTGATTTTCAATTGTTTTAAATCTTTCTTGCTGATTCTATCCTTAGGATTGCTCTCGTACAGATGTGGTCTCGGTTCATTCATGTACCCATCCTTTACTCGGGTGGCACTAGCTTTTGTATTGATTCGTCCCTAAACCACATCTTACTGCGAGAGGTACTGATTTGATACCATTTGTAACGACCCTAATTTTTCTAAGAAAATAGAGACACCATTACATACATGATGTGCCTGGTGTATGCAGGAAAAATTCATTTAAAATATTTCATAAAAGTGTCATGGAGTTAACATTCAAAATAAATACATTAAAACAACATAGTTGTAAATAGCTAAGCGGAAAATAAGTTTCATAAATGAAATAAAATAGACAAAGTCTTGAAATAACCTAAGGACTACTAAATAGAAATAAACGTGACTATCTTAACACTGGTTCCATGGCCTTCATCACGACGTCGTCATCTGTATATGGGTGTTTTGCTTTTGCCAAAAAAAAAAAAAAAACAAGAGTAACACGTGACTTGAGTATTTTAAAAAATAGTCAGTAAATAACCCAACTCGGTTGAGAAATGCAAACACATGCAATATGATGAGACCTATCCTTTTAAAAACAACATGACATAATGTTAGGCAGCTTTCCAGTCTGAGTAGGGTTGGATGTGCAGTGCTTCCCAACACACGTTCACACATGCGTACATGGACCCACTATTCAGACTCATGTACCCCTTAGGTCTTGCTCGTCGAGTTAGCACTTGATAATGGATTGTTGGACATCATGAAGGGAAAGAGCCCGCATAACATGATGACGAACATAAATGTCGTAAGGTATGCATCCATACTAATCATAATGAGGAAGTATCCCGATACACATGACACTAAAAAATGCACAAGGTCCCCTTAACTTAAAATCATGGATTAAATTATGATATTAGTAACCTCTGATCGTTTATAACATAATGAGTCTGTGAAAGATGATCATATTAGACAATTTCTTTAGGGTAGAAATGGCTAGCTTAGACCATTTTTGTAGGAATGTTAGGACCCCTAAATAGTTGTTAATTTTTATTTTTATTTAGATCAACCAAGTTGATTTAATTTTTAATGCAATTGAATTCAGAGTTTTATTTTTAGTTAGTTTGTGTGTTCACAACATTTGAGTCACATCTTGTTTGTTGAAAAGTGAGTTAAAAGAGATTCAAAATATGACAGATGAAATCAATTTCGTTCAATCGACAATTCCTAAGTTTAATGGTCATTATGATCATTGGTCTATGGTTATGAAAATTTTCTTCGCTCAAAGGAATATTGGTCTTTGGTAGAGACCGGAATCCCTGCCGCAGCAGGAGAAAGATTACTGAAGTACAACAAATTACAAATGTAGACCAAAAGAAGACTTCAAATTTTGGACTCTATGAAGCAAAAGTGTCAGGGTTCCATAAGAGTGAAAAGAGCACAACTCCAAGCTCGGAAAGAGTTTGAAGTCCTACAAATGAAAAAAGGGCAAGAGTGTTGATGCATATTTTGCTCGAACTTTCACTATTGCAACAAGATGAAAATTCATGGCAAAAACATGAAACCAGTGGTGATTATTGAAAAAATCTTGAAATCAATGAACTCAAGATTTGACTATGTTATACGTTTGATTGAAGAAGAGTCTAATAACTTAGACACTTTAAATTGCAAAGCAACTTGCTGGTACATGAGCAAAGACTGAATGGATATGTAGGTGATGAACAAGCACTAAATATGACATATGATACTAGAATCGGTGGAACAAGAGGTGATTGAGCTCGTGAAGCTTTTCGAGGAAGAGGTAGACATCCATTCAACAAAACTATAGTTGAGTGTTATAAGTGTCATCAGTTAGGACACTTTAGATATGAGTGTTCTCCATAGGAGAAGGAAGAAAATTATGCTGAGCTTGAGGAGGAAGAAGAAATGTTGCTGATGTCATATGTGGCAATCAATCAATCGAGGGAAGATGTTGGGTTCCTTAATTTGGGGTGTAGCAATTATATATGTGCAAACAAGGAATGGTTCTCAGATCTTGATGAGGAATTCCAACAATCTGTGAAGCTTGGAAATAATTTCAAGATGGTGCTAGAGTCACTCAGGTAATCACTGATGTATTCTATTTTGATACAACATGGAGAATGCAAAATCTATCATCCTAAGAAGGGGCTTACAGGATGTTCATATTACTTGAAAGAATTAGGTCACAAACTGCCACTTGTTTCCAAATAATAGTAGAAGACAACACTCATTTTTGGCATCGCAGATATGGGCATCTAGGTTTCAAAGGTTTGAGAACATTGTAACATAAACAAATGGCTGTAACTGGTACATGCAAACGTTTAAAATATGCACTGATTGCATGGTGGGAAAGCAACATAGGGATGCATTTCCAAAGAGAAGTTTATGGAGAGCAACACAACGACTGCAACTGGTACATGCTAACATCTGTGGACTCATCAAACCTTTTTCCAATAGTAAGAAGAGATATTTTATAAGGTTTATTGATGATTACAGTCGCAAGGTATGGATATATTTTCTGGCTGAAAAAATCTGAAGCCTTTACTATCTTCAAGAATTACAAAAATCTTGTTGAGAAAGAAACTGGAGATTTTATTCGTTGTCTACACACAGATAGAGGTGGAGAGTTCACCTCTCACGAGTTCAATATTTTTTTGCAAAATTAATGGTATCAGTAGACAAATTACTGCAGCCTACACTCCCCAACAAAATGGTGTAGTTGAGCACAAGAACAGAACAATCATGAACATGGTTAGAAGTATATTATCAGAGAAGCAAGTTCCAAAAAATTTATGGCTAGAAGTAGTAAACTGGAGTGCATGTGTTAAACAGAAGTTCTACAGTGGTAGTGAAAGATATGACTCCTGAGGAGGCTTGGAGTGGCGTAAACCTAATGTTGATTATTTTCAAGTTTTTAGATGCATTGGTCATGTTCATGTATCAGACGGTAAGAGAAAGAAGTTAGATGATAAAAGTTTTCAGTGTGTGTTGCTAGGGATGAGTGAAGAGTCTAAAGCATGTAGACTCTATGATCTAGTGTCCAAGAAGATAGTTGTAAGCGGAGACGTGATTTTTGAAGAAAATAAGTGTTGGAATTGGGGGAAAAGTAATGAAGAAGCTAGACTTCATACCCTCGAATGGGAAGATAGTATTATAGAAGGAGGCAAACATGACCAAAGTGAGGAAGAATCTGAAGAGGAGACGATAGCAGAAGAAGAAGGGGAAGTTAGTATATCTTCCGGTGAATCATCTTAATCAAATTCCTCAACATCTGAAGAAAGCACTCCCGATGTGAGGAACAGAAGAGTACCATTATGGATGGAAGATTATGTGAGCGGGGGAGAATTTTCTAAAGAAGCTGAGCACAACAATTTAGTTCTATTAACCTCAACTACAGATCCAACTACCTTTGAAGAAGCTATTCAAAGTTCAAAATGGAGTGTTGCAATGGCCTTGGAGATAGAAGCCATCAAACGAAATGATACTTGGGAGTTGACAGATTGAATGACGAAGATTGGAGTAAAGTGGGTTTTCAAAACCAAACTCAACGAAAACGGTGAAGATGAAAAGTATAAGGCTAGGTTGGTAGCAAAAGATTATGCACAACAACATGGTAAAGACTACACCGAGGTGTTTCCACCTATAGATAGGTGCGATACTATTCGAATGATAATTGCTATAGCAGCTCGAAATAGTCGAAACGTGTATCAGCTTGACGTGAAAAGTGCTTTCTTATATAGAGAGTTAAAAGAAGCAGTGTTTGTTGAGCAACCACAAGGTTATGAGAAAAAGGTCAAGAATACAAGGTATACAAATTGAAGAAGACACTATATGACCTTAAACAAGCCCCACGTGCATGGTACAGTCAAATGGAAGCACATTTTGTTAAGGAAGGATTTGAGAGGTGCAACTATGATCATATTTCATTCATTCAAAAAGGAGATTGAGGTAAAATTTTGATTGTTAGTCTATATGTTGACGATCTAATTTTTACTGGTAATGTTTGTTAAATTCAAGAATTTTATGAAACTTGAACTTGAAATGATTGATGTGGAAAAAATGAAATATTTTCTCGGTGTAGAGATTATTATGTGATAACTGTTCCACTATTAAGCCATCCAAGAATCCAATCATGCATGGACGCAACAAACACTTGATGTGAGGTTCCATTTCTTGCATGATTTGACCAGATACAGAGTTATTGAGCTGAATCATTGTATCACACAAGAACAAGTTACAAATATTATGACAAAACCACGGAAGCTGGATGTGTTCATAAAACTACGTGGGTCAATAGGTATGTATGTAGTACCACGAGTAAACTGAAAGCATCCTTGCAATCAGTTTAGGGGAGAAATTGTTAAAGATGGTCATATTAGAACCACTTGATCATTTATTCAGTTGTTAATTTTTATTTTTAGAGTTTGCTAAATTCATTAGTTTGTAAGCCTTGACCGCAGCCCAGTTGATTTGTTTTTGCAATTGATTTCAGAATTTTAGAGTTAGATTAGGTGTATTATGTGGTTCACAATAGAGTCTATGAATCATGCAGGCATAATTCTTGGATTAGGAGGTATTATTATTGGATTAGGAGGTACTCAGCACACACCTAAGCAAGATACCATGTAGTCTCAGTTAGCCATGCAGAGGTAGCGCCTCATAGAGAAACATCGGTCAATACAACTCAGCATAAGAAACTCTTAAGTATCAAATGAAAGGATGGAGAACCATAGAAGTTCCAAGGGGCTAAGATTAGAACCAGACGTCCTAGAGCCAATGAGAAGCCTGTGTTTGTCTATTAAGCTTAGGATGCAACGAGAGCCTACAAGTAGATGGCTTACTGGGTATAATTTTTATACTCATCTCTGCTATATTTTTTTTTTCAAGTGCATGAAGCGTCAGGTCAAGGTAGGGCGTGATTAGTGATGTGGACTGTCACAGAGAAATGCATGTCTCGAGGCGTTAGTCCAGTTTTTTCTTTTATATTCGAATTCTCATATTTTGTTTCCAAAACTTTTATGTAACGACCTAGATGATTGTGATGTCCCACATTGGTTGGGGAGGAGAACAAATCACCTTTTATAAGGATGTGGAAACCTTCCCCTAGCAGACGCATTTTAAAGCCTTGAGGGGAAGCCCGAAAGGGAAAGCCCAAAGAGGACAATATTTGCTAGCGGTGGATCTGGGTCATTACAAATGGTATCAGAGCCAGTTACCGGACGATGTGCCGGCCTTCTCGCTCTTCCCCGAAGGGGGTAGACACAAGGCGATGTGCCAGTAAGGACATTGGGCCCCAAAAGGGGGTGGATTTGGGAGCGGTCCCACATCGATTGGATAAAAGAATGAGTGCCAGCGAGGACGCTGGGCCCCGAAGGGGGGTGGATTGTGATGTCCCATATTGGTTGGGGAGGAGAACGAATCACCTTTTATAAGGATGTGAAAACCTTCCCCTAGCAGACGCGTTTCAAAACCTTGAGGAGAAGCCCGAAAGGGAAAGCCCAAAGAGGATCTGGGTTGAACCTTTGTATTGCAATTTTTTTTTACTTGGAATAAATGATTTCGCCTTAATGCACTTTCAACTGTTTTCTATTTTTTTTTTTACTTGGAATAAATGATTTCGCCTTAATGCACTTTCAACTGTTTTCTTTGCATTCATATTGTCGTTTTGAGTCACGACTCAGTAAAATATTGGGTTGTGACAACATATGTGATGGGTTTTCCAGCTACCTCCCATGGATGACGAGCAGGCTAGCACTCACCATACTATCATCACCTATTTGTGAGAGTGTTCTTTGAGTTATTGCCTCAACTCTAAACACCGGTTACCGACGCATAGTTAGCTAACTACCTAAGAATGAACGACATACCTAAATCTTAGTGATAGCTTGGAGTCTCCTACTAAGTCAAGCATACAATGACAAACTACAAGTAGGTTGCTTACGGGGTATGTTTATATACTTATTTCTTTCTACATTTTCTTTTTCAAGTCCATGACGATGCTGGTTGAGGCGAGAGGGTGCTTGGGAGCTCAGTAGGCACAAAGGATGTTAACTCGGGGCATCTATCTAGTTCACACATAGCGTAATCACCATTTTAGTACATGTTTGTTTCTCGTTTTCCATACGCTCTTTGAACAGTCATTCATACATACATGCATGCCTTTGATTTTACTTTAGTATTACAAACGAAGTCATAATTTTTAAATACGTGCAAAACTTTGGAGTGCAATAAACAATGGGACTACTTACAAAATATTTTTAAATAAACTATATACTTCTTCTTTTGTAAGTAAGAGTAAGACACCTATGTACAGATGACAGCGTTGTTGCATGAAAATAAAGTCAAGATAGTCGTATTCTACGTTTCAGTTGTAGCCGCTGCATTTCTTTTATTTTCAAATGAATTTCGTAAACGTTTAAGTCCATGTCATCATTTATACTAAAATGTTTTAAAAGATCTTCTACACGTGTTAGACATGTCATGCATGAAGTGACGACCTTATTCTAAAAGAAAAAAATGAGGTTGTTACAGTTACGAGGCTTCAACACGATCAATGGCAATTGACATGGAGGTGGATCAAAGGAGGTCCTCGATGTTAAAATATATCAGTATTGCCATTGATCGTGTCGAAGCCTCATAACTGTAGCAACCTCATTTTTACGACCATATTTGTAATTTAACCTAAAAAGACGTAAAGGAATGTTGTTTTAACCAGATATTTTTACGGATTCTGCAAACACATGGATCGTCGTAGGGGGTTATGTGCAAAAATTTCAAACCACAAGGGTATTTTTTTAAAACTCGAAGAAAATTTAAAAAGTTACATTTAAATATTTTTGTAGAAAAGTAATAATATTATTATTTAAAAAAAAAAATGAAAATCAATTGCTTGATTGAAGGAATTTTGTATTTTCTTCGTGATTTAGTTTTCCATGTCATTTGACTTTTAATTAATTGTTCATATTGAAAAAGATGTTAGTAGGGAAAGATTAGGTGGAAAAAGGTAAGAAATGAGATTAAATAAAACTAAAATTAGATATGTAACGACCCAGTTCAAGGTTTCCATGTAAGGGTGTTTCGTTCTCCTCCTAACCAACGTGGGACTCTTACAATCCACCTCTTTTGGGTCCCAGCGTCCTTACTGGCACACCGTCTCATGTCTACCCTCTTTGGGGTAAAGGGTCACCCCCCTTCGGTGCTCAGCGACTTTATTAGCACATCGTCTCGTGTCTACCCCCATTCGAGGCCCAGCATCCTTACTGGCATACGTCTCGTGTCTACTCCCTTTGGGATAAAGGGTCACCTCCCTTCGGTGTCCAGCGTCTTTACTGGCACACTGTCTTGTGTCTACCTCCTATCGGGGTAAAGGGTGTTTCGTTCTCCTCCCCAACCAATGTGGGACTCTCACAATCCACCCCCCTTCAGGGCCCAACATCCTTACTGGCACATTGTCTCGTGTCTACCCTCTTCGGGGAACAGCCTCCTCGTTGGCACATAGTTCGGTGTCTGGCTCTGATACCATTTGTAACGACCCAGATCCACCGCTAGCAGATATTGTTCTCTTTGGACTTTCCCTCAAGACTTTAAAACGTGTCTGCTAGGGAAAGATTTCCACACCCTTATAAAGGGTGTTTCGTTCTCCTCCCGAACCAACGTGGGACTCTCACAAGATATATTAGTAAACCTAAACACAATTAATTAAAAAAAATTCACTTTAATGTCTTAATTACAATCACTTTTGATAAAATAATATGATCATCATAATCCTAGCACTAATTTAGAGAAAAAAAAAAACCCCGTGCGGCGGTTGACTTTCGATTATTTCCTCTTGAAGTTACGTTTTTTTTTCTTTCTTACATCCAACGATGTAAATTGTCAACTATATCGTCTCAGCTTCATTAAATAATTTATTCTATTTTAGTAGGTTTGGTGTTTTGATGATCCCTATCTAATTAACAACCATTTCTGTATTTATTATTGTCTTCGTTGCTGCTCCTATAGTAGATATTAAGGGTATTCGTAAACCTCTTTCTGGATCTCTACTTTAAGGAAACAATATTATTTCTGGTGCCATTATCCCTACTTCTGCAGCTACCGGTTGCACTTTTACCCAATTTGGGAAGCTGCTTTCGTTGATGAATAGTTATACAATGGTGGTCCTTATGAGCTAATTGTTCTACACTTCTTACTTGGTGTAGCATGTTGCATGGGTCGAGAGTGGGAGCTTAGCTTCCGTATGGGTATGCGTATTTGGATTGTTGTAACATGTTACACTACTGCTATTTTCTTGATCTACCCAATTGGTCAAGGAAGCTTGATGAAGAGACTTTTTTAGTCGGCAAGTTTAGGGATGTTCAAAAAACCCGATGCATAACACCCACTATCTGTATAAGCAATGTAAATAAATATGAACGGTTACGTGAAAGTTCAAATTATGTATAAGTTACGAGGCAATTTTCATTAAGGGTCCAAATTTGCAAAAGCATAAGCAACCTTAACAAAGAGGTAATTTGCAAAAATAATCCTAAAGGTAGTAAATTCAGAAAATAGCCTCATAATTAAACAAATTTTCGATTTTCGATTTTCGACATATATTTTTTATATTTTTCCGTCTTAAATTTATATCGAGCATTTTTTTTTCTACACCCAATTTAAATTTAGCTTCTAAAGCCATCAATAAAATCACATAAGTTCATAATTAAAAGAGAAAAGTTAATAAAATTATTTACATGTTGGGCTCAGTTCGAGATATTTCGTACCCTATAGGACCTTGACTAAAGGAATCTTCTTGATGCACAACCGTTTTACGTCACAAGCAAGAATCTTGATAAGTTTCTCCTCATAAGTTAGGTCCTCTAAAAGGGAAAGTGTCTCGTGTCGTATGATATGAATAGGTTCTGGTGTTTATTTTTACAGCATGGAGATGTCGAACGCATAAGCACACCAGCAATGGTGGGTGGTAATGCTAGTTTGTACACCTCTCAAGAATCTCAAAAGGGCTTATGAACCTCGGGCTTAACTTGCTTCTCTTCCTGAATCTCAACACCCTTCTCATAGATGACAGTAAACTTGAGGTTTCTTCTACAAGAATTTGCATAGCTCTTTTGTCGGCTTTGTGCGGTAAGTATCCTCTGCTTAGTCTTCTATATTATTGTGTTAGTAACCTGCACTAACTCTAACACAATATCGGTGTTTGACACCTGCGCCCACACAAAACCTCAAACGAGGCCATCTAAATGGTTGCTTGGTAGCTGTTATTGTAGGAAAACTCCATAACGGGCATATGCTCATCTCAATAACCTAAAAAATCTATAACACAAGCCCGCAACATATCTTCTATAACTTTATTCAACCTTTTGGTCTGTCCATCATCTGCGGATGAAATATCGTGCTAAATATGATTTTTTAAAACTATTAGGTGAACCTAGTGTTTTGATATGATACAATCAAGACTGGCACTCCATGCAGGCGTACTATCTTCCTAACATATACCTAAGCCTATCGATCTATCTGATATATGGCCTTGATCGGAACAAAGTGAGTTGTCTAAGTCGGTCTATCTACAACAACCCATATTTTATTATTACCCTACTTGGATCTTAGCAAACCCGAGATCAAATTCATACTCATAAAGGATTAAAAATGTGTTAAATACTTGATAAAATTTAGGAACCTAATGGTTAATTATAAATATGTACCTAACTTGAGTTACAACTCCAATAAAGTCACTACTTTAAAATATCCGATCCGAAATCAACTACACATGATTCTTAATTTTAAGCATTTTAAATACGAAACAGTAGACTTGATTTGAAGGTATAGTAGATATGTCGAGGTATTTTAATTGATATCATCAAGAAGATAGACCTGAGGTTATATTGGACCTTGAGAAGCATATTCAAGTGGGTACAAAGAATAATTAGCAACTCTGACCTAGGTCAACCATATAAGTGACCTTACGGTTGGTGTTGAAAGAATTGTATGGTGTACGATGACGCATGTCCCGTGACCCCTATATGCGTCATAATGTCATGCTATGTGATAATGTATGATGTCATGTATTTATGTGATGTCCTAAAACCACAACGTGTAATGTTATGATTTGTCATGTGAAACCATATATCATATGATGTTGCAAGATGAAAGCCATATTGATTACTATGCATACATGACCCATAGTGTACTATGACATGGATGAAAAGAACAAAGTGATTCTTATTTTATGCTATGGTTTTAAACCATGGGAACCTCATACATTTATGTATGTCATGTGCATCGGGATGCTTCCCCATTATGTTATGTTAGTACGGACGCATAGCTTCGATATTTATGTTCACCATGATATCATGCGAGCCCTTCCCTTTCGGGGTGTCCAGCGACGCATCAGCGCGTTTAGCCCAACGAAGCCAGATCCAGTGGTACATATACGAGCCCGCCTGGTGGGTCCATGTGCACATGCGTGGATCATGTGTGGGGTAGTATCACACAACCAACTCTGTCCGAACTAGAAAGAGCTTAAGGTCATGCTATATTGTTTTAAAGGATAGGTCTCATCATGTATGTGTGTGTTTGCATTACCTAATCTCAACAGTGGGGTTACTTACGGAGTATTTCTTAAAATACTCACGCTACGTGCTACCTTTATTTTTCAGGTAAAAGTAAAGCGCCCCTGCACGGATGACGGTGAATGCTAGAGTGATCATGGAAGCTAAGATAGAACAATAGTATGCATTGTTTTCAGTTAGTAGTTTCATGGGTGGCTTTTCCGTTATTAAAGACATGCATGTAGTGACGTCTCTGATATAGGTAACAAAATTAGGACCATACAGATCGATTTGCGGGTTAATATTTTTTAATTGGGTTAACTTGACCAACCTAAAACTAGGGTTACAACTTAGCCCGATCCTACCTTACTCTTAAAATTATTATAAAAATTAAGAATAATTGACAATGGTAACTTTGTAACTCATGTTAGTAATGTGTCTTGACTCGTAAATGTTTGATATTTGAATTTTATAAGATTTTAGTTATTAATAGATAAGTATGATTTTTTTAAATAATTAATTAAAAAACAACTCGAGAACCTAACCCAATCCAACATAAAAATAGAGGGTTCAATTGGGTTGTTCAATCACAAACCGAACCAACTTGAAATTTCGAGTTAGTCTAATAGATTTCTCTAACCCGACCCGTTTTTGGCTCGTGGTTGAAGTATTTGTGGTCCCTCGAAGGTTGGTCATTTCATTTTTAATATTTTTGGAGGGGCAAAAAATTTTGTTGTTGATGCTATGCTGTCACTTTAATATAAAAAATAAAAGAAAATTAAAAAGATGACGTGGCCACGTGTTAAGGTGGGACCCAATTGGGTGTTTTGGCCACTTAATTAGAAGGGGTCGGCCTACGTTCCTCCGCCAGCTGGAAACCTCAATTTGTCCGCTCAAAGCCAAGTGGACCTTTGCTGTTCTTTTTTTGCTAACCTCACCTGCCAGTCTGTACAACTCACCTCTCCATCTGACACGTGTCCTTCTTCTTCTTTTTTTTGATTAGATAGTTTTCATTAAAAAAAAAAATAAAACATTTGTTCATAAAATATTTATTTATTTATTTATTTTCAAATATTTAATTAAAATTTGTAATTCATTTGTAATGAAACGGTTAAAAATTATTTAAAGAATTGTTGAAAATTAAATATAAAAAATAATTATGTAATTACTTTTCAAAATTTTGTTTTTTAGGATAGGTCGGAGAAAGACAAGGTCTTTAGCTAATTTGAGGGACTGAAGACGTGGGTGAATACAAAGTTTTACGAGTTAAGAATTCTAGATCTTTCTGTGACCTATGCTACAGCTGAACGACTATTTGTTCTTAGTATCGGTAACCTCAAGAGATAGGACGGAACCAAGCATTTGCAAATGGTGGAAATAAAAGTTATCGACCCAACTCCCCCAAAGGTGGGGGAAATGACAGACTCGAAGGAGGAGGAGGAGAATGCAAGTCCTCCCAACAAAGAGGTAGAACTCCATGGCAGAGATCTCATAATAAGAACAGTCATAGTCAAAGTCAAAGTCAAAACCCCTTGTCTTGTTTCATATGCATGGGCCTACCAAGAAACCGAGTGCCCACAAAAGGCGGCACTTTATGCCTTCCAAGCAAAATTTGGAATGAACTCAAAAGCCGAGTATGAGATGGTAGAAACAGAAATACTGCTAGTTGAGAATATTGAACACTCTCGCAGGGTGGCCAGGAGCACCATTGTTGACTCTGGAGCCTCCCACAACTTCATGATGGAAACCGAAGCAAAACGCTTGAACATCCTTTGGCATCGAGATACAGTAAAGATGAAGGCCATCAATTTAGCAGCTTTACTTGTTTTAAGAGTTGTAGAGAGAACTTCGATCAAATTGCGACCAGGATCACATGTGATGTTGAATAAACTCTCTGTGGAAAACACTTGCACACTTTATTCGCATTGAAGTGATATCGAATAGTCAACTTTCTAGTGTCAATCTTTCATCAGAAGTTTCAGCCATGTACATTCCTGAGCTGCTCTCGTCGCTACTCTGTACTCTACTTCTCTAGTTAACAATAATCTCGTTGGTTGTCTTTTGTTACACCAAAAAATTGTTCTCGAACTGAGCTTGAACACATACCCGGTGCTTGACCTTCGAGTATCGTGATCTCCTGCATAGTCGACATCACTATATCCAGCTAGCTTCCAGTCATCGCTTCTTTTGTACAAACGATCGTAATTGATTGTTCCTTTGACATATCTCAAGATCGTCGAGCCGCATGCAAATGAGGCTTCTTCGGACTTCGCATATATTGACTAATAACTCCAACTTCATTCTCAAATCCGTTTGGTTGGTTCATGCAGATCTCCCGGTCCAACTCTCCATGCAAGAAAGCATTATTCATATCCATTTGCCATAATTTCCAATCTTTATTTACCACAAGTACGGGAGGAACTTGTACGATAATGATCTTTGCCCCTGAACTAAACGTTTCATCATAGTCTAGTCCATATTGTTGAGAGAACCCTAGATCTACAGTCTGAATTCTGTATCTCACGATTGATCCATCCGGGGTACACTTTATTTTGTAAATCCACTTGCAAAAGATAGATTTAACATCTCTTGATCTTGGCACTAGTTCCCAAGTTTGATTTTGATTCAGAGCTATAATTTCTTCCTCCATCGCTTTCTGCCAAACCGAGTTTTGTGATACATCCTCATATATCTCTGTCTTATTAACTCCGTCTTCTACAATAGTTGTGTTGGCATACTCTAGACTTGGTTTTTAGATTATTTCTAACTCTCTTAGTTGTTGAGGTGCCCTTTGTTTTTCACTAAGTTCGCTTGGTTGAGTCACTTCTTGCTCACCAACACTAGTGTCACTTGAATCTTTAGGCATTTCATCACTTAAGCAAATGTGTACAATTTGATCCCCGTCTTTTGTGGAAACATCTCTTCAGTTTTCTCTCCCGTCAAAAGAATTTCTTCAATTTGCTCAAGGCCCGATAATACTTCCTTCTCTGAGGACCACCCCTCCTTCATTGCACCACTTTGATCATCAATCATGTGGTTTGAGTATCTTGAATCAATAATCCAATCATTCTCATAATCGATATGGTCTCTCATCATCGCCATGAATGCTAGCTCATCTTCTTCTATGGCATACAGTACCTCTGCATCCCATTCCTCCTCCATTTCCTTTTTGGATGTTGCCACATTGTTTTCAACAAAAATTTTCTTAGACCAACAATCCCTGGACATGTGGCCCTTTTTCCCGCAATTGTAGCATATGCCTTCAAATATCTTCCCTGGAAAGTTATTGTTATCGTTCTTCTGAGCTCTCCCTGGTTGTACAGTTCCTTGGTGACTTCTTCTTTTGTCACCGTTGTATCCACGTTTGGTAGACGACCTATTATTGCTCCGGCTTTCACTTGTGTAGAGTGCTTCTTCTTCACCCTTCAATATGATAGTCTCCTATTTGTTTAGCCATGGCTTCTTGGCTGGCCAACAACTTTTCGAACTCTACAACAAGTGATGGTTGAGTGGGCCATCCTGCAATAATAAAGCTTTTATAGTTTGGTCGCAATCCGTGGATTATGATCCTCTTTATTCGATCTTCTCCAATTGCGGACTTTGGGTCTAGTTCAGTAATCTCCCGACAGATCGACTTGATCTTGTGGAAGTACTGAACAATCGTCATGTCACGTTTTGAAATTGACAATAACTCATTGTCTAGAAGTTGTAGCCTCGTATCGTTCTTCTTTGAGAACAAGGCAAACATTGCTCATGCTTTTTTCGGTGACAATAACTCATGACAATAACTCATGACAATCGTCATGTCACGTTTTGAAATTGACAATAACTCATTGTCTAGAAGTTGTAGTCTCATATCGTTCTTCTTTGAGAACAAGGCAAACATTGCTCATGCTTTTTAGCCATGGCTTCTTGGTTGTAGCCTCGTATCGTTCGTGATGAGTTATTGTCACGTTCGTGACGTCTCATGCTTTTTTCGGTGTTTTGTCATCCCAAATATGCTCTAACATCTCTTCTCTGATTGTGGTCTTCAAGGCAAACATTGCTTTTCCTACTTTGATTCTCCATTTGTGCAAGGCGCTGTTAGAATCCTTCTCTGGTGGCGTGGTTTTGCACCCGCCAACGATCTCCCAAAGATCATGTCCTTGTAAATAGGACATCATGCATGTTGCCCACGTATTGTAGTTGTTGTTCTTGAGTTTCTTGATTCATCCAACAATTTGGAAATCACCCATCGTGTTGGCTATACCTCAGTAATACCAAACAAGCTCTTTTGACAAGACTTGCAGAATCAAAGACTACTCACGACCCAAAGGAAACTCACACACTAATAATCTCAAGAAATCGTTTCTGATGTGGAAGATCAGACAGAGCTGTAACCACAGAGCATACTAAGAATTCCAAGAGATCAGATAACCTACACTAACCTCGCTCTGATATCAGATTGTTGAATACAAATCTCCGTGGGAAACACTCGCACACTTTATTAAGACCAATCGAGGAGAGATTTACAAAACACTTTGCTTGAGATTTCTAGTGGAGGGATATTTATACTGGATGATAAGTAATCATTCCTAAAATTTCTCAATCAATTTCTGAAATTTCTCAAAGTTTTTATAAAGTATCTAAATCATTTACCTAACTTTATTCCTAAAATCCTTAAATCATTTTCTTAAATTTTAACTCATACAATGTGCTTACCCTACTGGGCTAATGATATTTTAACACGTGACAGTTATTGACTTATTGACAGTTGGGCTCATTAGGCCCCTAAAGACGTGATCACCCCCTAAAGGACGTGATCACCCAATCTTTGCATTTTCTCTCTCCTATTTTGTGTGTTCATCTAGATTGAGTTTGTGTTGTACAATCGTAACTGAAATATCATCCAGACGAAAGAAAAGAAAGATCGATTGAAAGCGTTGGCCAACTCCGAGTTCAAAGCAACTCCAAGTCTATTCTCTCCGAGTTGCACTTTTTATTGTTTTTATTTTAAAATTCACTTCGAGTAAAGAACCAAAAGATAGTTTCCATTTTTCCAATATAATTTTTGTGTAACCATCCTAAAAAAAATCAATAATATTTCACAAACAATACAATGTAGGTTCTACAAATTTAAATTTTAATATTATACATCAATGGAGAGAAAGAGAAACTTAGGCAAGAAACTTAGGCAAGAAACTTAGGCAACTTGAGCTATTGCCTATTCAACGGACAATATATCTCTTTGTCTTTCTGTTTTTCTCTTTCTCTCGCTCTTTCTATATACAATAAATACAAAGAGAGGGAAAGCAAAAATGAGGAAGAATCAATTCAACAACAATCTCCATTCCCCAATACTCATTTTGTATAGCCACCCCTCCTCTTCCCCCCCTCAACTGAAACGCCCACCGTTTGCTTGTCTTGGGCACGGGCTGGGCGACTCCGGCTTGCGATTTTCGTGATGGCGAAGGGATCAATGATGGAATGAAGCTCCTGGTTTTAAGAACATTCGAACATAATCAATCTGGTGTAGCAGGCATGGGGATGACAAACAACTTTGATGTTTGATTCTACCCTGTACTCGTGTATGCTCAAAGTGGACAATATCATACTACTATAGAGAGTCGTGGTTTCCAATAGTACTTAGAATGCTCAAAGTGGACAATATCATTACCACTATGGAGAGTCGTGGTTCCCAAAGTACTCTAAATGTTCAAAGTGGACAATATCATACCACTACAAAGGGTCGTGGTTCCCAACAGTACTCAAAATGCTCAAAGTGGACAATATCATACCACTACAAAGGGTCGTGGTTCCCAACGGTACTCAGAATGCTCAAAGTGGACAATATTATACTACTATAGAGGGTCGTGGTTCCGAACCGTACTCAGAATAAAAACACATTCTACCAGTGCTTTCTCAACACAAAGAACTTTTTAATGCTTGAATGTTTCCAAAGTTACTACAAAAACTTCTAAACAAGATGATTTGGAGCAGAAAGTTCTTTCAGCATATGGGAGACGGGAGCAGATTGAAAGAGAAAAATACTCTTCTATGCAGACCAAAGAGCAGGAAGAATAGTAAAAGATTGAATAATTACCTCATTTCTGGGCTCCTTGCTTGCTTAGGAATAGCTGTTTTCTTCGTCTTTGATCCCAAACCATTTGGAATGCTTGAAGGTCTTGGAAGTGGAAGGCTTGACTGCCAAATGACTTCTGGCTCTGATGTTTCACTATTTGCAGCATCATGATCATCAGAATCATCAGTGCTGACCATCTCAACCTGGTTCCTCTGCACATCAGGTTCTTGGGTTTCCTTCTTGTTCACTGAAGGATTGTTGAGCAGGGTTTCAGGGTACACCTTCGATGGATTTACAACAAATTTCTGACCAAATGTCTCAGGCAACTTCGTGTTTACATCCCAGCATCCTGTAAGAGTTTCATCACTACTAATGTTCTCATTCTTGTTTACCATAACTTTGTCCTCCCCATCACTTGAAACAGATTCTTTCTCTTCTTCCCTCCTATTAACAACAGTTGTGCCCACAGGTGGCCATGGAGAACTCGGCAATATGTCTCGGGGATCTAAGCTTCTTCTTTTGACGTTCGAGTTCGATTTGTTTTGAACCTGTTAGCAAAAAAGCGTGCATGAGTGCAGATGTGTTTCAGTGACCGACTAAGACTTTTACTAATATCAAAGTAGAAGTAGTTTTCGTTAGGAACTATGATCGCCACAATGGTATGATATGGTATTACTTTCAATATTACGGATTTTGTTATCAAATATAGCTTTATTTGCACATTGATTTTCAATACAATTCGTACCTCAGGAGGATTACGAACATCTTCCGATGAATTTGTTCTATTAACAGACATCTCCACAACACTTTTCCAGCTAGGAAGTGAAGGGGATGACAAGAAAGTTTTCATCCTACTTTTTTCTGGACTGCTTGGTCGACAATTTTGCTCCGTTTCACCGTCCTTCTTCACTAAGCCCACCTTTCGGCTAGCTATCTGATAATAAGAAATAAAGTTGTCACGTAAGAACACGAGAGATAGAGCATACCATTTCTATTATTCTTTGTACTGATCAAAAGCATATAAAGAACTTATTAATTGCCTTCTGGAAGAAAAAGGCCAAGAAATGAGTTAGAGCAGAATTTGCAGTGACAACAGATGAAAAAGCGACAACACAAGAGCCAAAAATCATGAAGTGTAACTGCCCAAGCCTACCCCGCTAGCAGATATTGTCCTCTTTGCGCTTTCCCCTCTGGACTTCCACTCAAGGTTTTAAAACACGTCTACTTGGGAGAGATTTCCACACCTTTATAAGGAGTGTTTCGCTCTCCTCTCCAACCAACGTGGGATCTCACAATACACTCCCCTTGGGGGACCAGCGTCCTCGGTGGCACACCGCCTAGTGCTTGACTCTGATACCATTTGTTGTTAGGAATCACGACTCTCCACAATGGTATGATATTGTCCACTTTGAGCATAAGCTCTCATGGCTTTGCTTTGGGCTTCCCCAAAAGGCCTCATACCAATGAAGATAGTATTCCTCACTTATAAACCAATGATCTTCCACTAAATTAACCAATGTGGGACTCACTCCCAATAATCCTCGACATTTGTAACAGCCCAAGCGCACCGCTAACGGATATTGTCCTCTGGGATTTAGGGAGAGGTCTCCACACCTTTATAAGGAGTGTTTTGTTCTCCTCTCCAACCAATGTGGGATCTCACAATACACTCCCCTTGGGGGACCAGCGTCCTCGGTGGCACACCGCCTAGTGCTTGACTCTGATACCATTTGTTGTTAGAAATCACGACTCTCCACAATGGTATGATATTGTCCACTTTGAGCATAAGCTCTCATGGCTTTGCTTTGGGCTTCCCCAAGAGGCCTCATACCAATGAAGATAGTATTCCTCACTTATAAACCCATGATCTTCCACTAAATTAACCAATGTGGGACTCACTCCCAATAATCCTCGACATTTGTAACAGCCCAAGCGCACCGCTAGCGGATATTGTCCTCTTTGGGATTTAGGGAGAGGTCTCCACACCTTTATAAGGAGTGTTTTGTTCTCCTCTCCAACCAATGTGGGATCTCACAATACACTCCCCTTGGGGGACCAGCGTCCTCGGTGGCACACCGCCTAGTGCTTGACTCTGATACCATTTGTTGTTAGAAATCACGACTCTCCACAATGGTATGATATTGTCCACTTTGAGCATAAGCTCTCATGGCTTTGCTTTGGGCTTCCCCAAGAGGCCTCATACCAATGAAGATAGTATTCCTCACTTATAAACCCATGATCTTCCACTAAATTAACCAATGTGGGACTCACTCCCAATAATCCTCGACATTTGTAACAGCCCAAGCGCACCGCTAGCGGATATTGTCCTCTGGGATTTAGGGAGAGGTCTCCACACCTTTATAAAGAGTGTTTCGTTCTCCTCCGACCAACGTGGGATCTCACATAAAGGTCTTCCAAAATTTATCAACCAAATAATAATGGGAATAAAAGTTAAAAACCTGTTCCTTGAGCTCTTTAGACTCGGTGCTATCTTTGTTAACCCGAGCAGCACCGAGCTCAACAGTTGCAACCCTTTCGGCGAACTTTAAAGTACTCAATGTTTCTCCAAGAGCTTCAGGCTCTGGACTTATATGAATAAACATGAGTGTCTTTGCTTGACCTCCTGAATGGATGCGGAAGCAAATGTGGTTAGCCAGAATATTACAACAGCCAAAAGGGAGACACACACACATTAGTTTTCAAAGCCACACATACCTAGCGAATCTTGAAGCAATTGTGTGAGTTTACTGTTCCTATAAGGGACATGTGCAGTCTTTTGAGCAAGAGAGGCAATAACATCTCCTAATGCAGAAAGAGATTTGTTGATATGTTGTGCCTCTTTCAATCTATCTCCTATTACCTCAGACTTATCAACCCTTTCACTTCCTGCCAAGTCAACAAGATGCATGCACCCACGAAGTGTCGCACCGGTTGCCAAATCTCTTCCTTGAACATGAACAGTTAAGCAGCTGCAATTGTTGCAACAATAGTTTAACCACATTAGGAGGCAAAAAAACAAAAAGATGCAAAGACAAAGCAATGAATAGTTAGATACTATGAGATCCCACATTGACTAATTTACGGAAGGATGATGGGGTTATAAGTAAGGAATATATCTCCATTGGTATGAGGCCCTTCGAGGAAGCCCAAAGTAAAGACATGAGAGTTCATATTCAAAATGGACAATATCACACCATTGTGGAGAGTTGTGATTCCTAACATATGTGTCATTCCTAAATCTTCGTACTAAATTTATTTAAGAAGAGTTTGTACCTATGAGAGCGACTGCTCCGATCATTCATGGCGGTAGAGCTCACGGCACGATTATTTTGGCCGAGATTCATCAGATTTATAACATCTTCTGTTGATGACACAGGTACAAGGCATGCATCCGGTACATTAATCCCATTTTGAGAACTGTTACGAACTTCCAATGTAATTACCAGTTAAGGACAATCATTATAGCCAGAGCTTCATTATATGAAAGAATATAAAGAAATACAGAAGGGAAAAAGAAAAGGATATCTTCTGTTACTGGAATCCGTGACAAGAAGATCTCTAATTTGGTCATTATAAATCTCAAGCATCTGAACAGATATGTCATAGGAAATGGTCTGTCTCCTTTGTTGTGAAAGAACAAACAAATCACTCAAGGCCCTGTAGTTTACACCTACAGTTTCCTCAGTGAGCTCTGCTGGTCCTGACTGGATTTTACAAATAATGGATCAAAAAAAAACTTATGAAAATAATCACATAATTTAATATTGGGTGCTTAATCTCATATACCATGGTGTGAGTTTTCCCTGATCCAGTTTGACCATAAGCAAATATGCAGACATTATAACCGTCGAGCACGGATCGAATCAGAGGTCGAGTATCTGAAAATACTTCCCCTGCATAGAGAGTGTTTATGCTCAATATTCATAGTGTTGAAAACTTATATGATAAGGAGATCATAAAAGGAAGTTGAACCTTGGGTTGCAGAAGGCCCAAATACTTTGTTAAAACTGAATGATTTCCTTCCCTCCTTGCCGTTTTTCGATGGTGTCATAATGCTCATATTCCCTTGATCAATGCGATCCACAATAGAGGGTCGGTTTGAGTGTCCACCAAGGAATGGTCGAACTCTACAATATACTCTGATATTTCCTGATATGAACATTATATTGTTTACAAGACTGCTATTACCAAGCCAAATTAGAGCCAAAATTTACGAGGAAGTTCACACTGCTAGTGCTACCTTTCAGGTCTTGAACTTGGTTATATAGTTTCCGATTTTCTTCAACAACCCTTCGGTATTCTGAAGCTGCATAAGCCACACTATGCATGCGCTTACCTAAGTTAGGAGCTAGCAGTTAGACTGAGAATACATTAGAAGGTACCATCTAGAAAAATGTGTTAGGAATCACAACTCTCCATAATAGTATGATATTGTCCACTTTGAGCATAAGCTCTCATGGCTTTGCTTTAGACTTCCCCGAAAGGCCTCATACCAATGGAGATGTGTTCCTTACTTATAAACTCATGATCATTCCCTAAATTAGCTAACGTGGGACTCCCTCCCAACAATCCTCCTCTCGAACAAAGTACGCTATAGAGCCTGCCCTGAGGCCTTGGAGCCCTCGAACAGCCTCTTCTTAATCGAGGCTTGACTCCTTCTCTGGAGTCCTCGAACAAAGTACACCCTTTGTTCGGTACTTGAGTCACTTTTGACTACACCTTTGAGGCTCACAACTTCTTTGTTTGACATTTGAGGATTCTATTGACATGGCTAAGTTAAGAGCATGGCTCTGATACCATGTTAGGAATCACGACCCTTTACAATGATATGAATATTGTCCAATGTAGGACTCCTTCCCAACCATCCTCAACAAAATGATCAAAATGATCCAAGAATTTTAATTAATTAATAATTTATACCAATATTATTGAACTCCTCTTGGTACTTCATTTGCAAAATCTGCATTCCTGCTTTGGTTTCACCAAGAACACTCTTCAACATCTACAGAAGAAAACCAGCTTTGAAGTTGTATATTCCAGAACAGTAATTAGCAACTTATAAATACACTAAATCACCAGCTACCTCTATGTTTCTCTGTTGCTGTTCAAGCAGCATCTGTCTTCTCAAAATTTTGCGTTCTAATTCCTCATCACGACGATCATCAGATTCCTGGTTTTCGGATTTTGTTTCAAGACAACTTTCTGCTTCTGAACACCTTTCGGTTTCATGACAACTCTCTACTTCAGGACAACTTGTTGCCTCTAGACTGCTTATTTCTTCAGTACAACTTGTTGCTTCTGGACTGCTTATTTCTTCAGGAGAACTAGTCGTTTCCTCTTCCATCTTAATCTCTCAAAACATAAAATATATTAGCATTCCATTCAGCTCTATTAACTTAGTAACAAAATATTTTCATAACGTACATAAATTCACAGCTTACCGTTCCATCAGCAGAAGTGATTTGTGGAGGATACTTATCAGATATAGACTCTGCCATATCTTCTTGACTTGTTTTCATCTATCAAATGGGCAGAATGAAATGCCATAAGCACAGAAACAAATGGTGATGGAGGGATTGCTAAATCTACATTGAATAATTTCATATATCAATGAAGTTTATTTCTTATGCAAGAAAAAAATTTAATCTCTTATCAATATTTTATACACTCTTCTTTAGTTATAGTTTTGAAAATTTACACGAGGGGCAACGATTAGAAACCATGACTCTCCATAATGGTATGATATTGTCCCCAAAAGACCTCATACCAATGAAAATGTATTCCTTGCTTATAAAGCCATGATCAACTCCTGGGACTCCTTTCCCAACCATCCTCAACAATCCTCCCCTCGAACAAAATACACCATAGAGCCTCCCTAAGGCCTATGGAGCCCTCAAACAGCTTCCCCTTAATCAAGGTTGGACTCCTTCTCTGGAGCCCTCGAACAAAGTACACCCTCTGTTCGACACTTGAGGATTTTATTGACATGGCGAAGGTAAGGGTATGGCTCTAATACCATGTTAGAAACCACGACTCTCCACAATGGTATAATATTGTCCACTTTGAGCATAAACTCTCATGGCTTTGTTTTTTGTTTCCCCAAAAGACCTCATACTAATGGAGATGTATTTATTACTTATAAACCCGTGATTAACCCTTTAATTAGCCAATGTGGGACTCCTTTACCAACAATCCTCAACACTAAGAAGATACATTGAGTTATTGATTTAACCATCAAGATCAAGACAATTAGATGATAAAAAATTGCAGTCCAAACAGAATTCCAGAGGCTAACTCATGCAGTAATTACTCTTGAGGTGCAGGGAGAAATCATGTATTTCAGTAACCATTAAATATAGATTGCTAAAGTAAGACATTGTGGGAAATAGAAAGTATACCTTATTGTTATGAGTTGTTAATCGATGCTCAAACTCTCCCATGACTTTACAAATCATACATTCAACAATCTACAGATTCATTAGAAAAAGAAAAAAAAAAAAAAAAAAAAAAAAAAAAAACTCAGATCAAGATCTTCATGTTTCTAAGAAGATCTATATATAACTCAGAATTAGAACCCAACACTTACACTGGGGATTTCGTCAAGCTGTTTATTAGAAAGAAGTTGAGAAAGTAGCAACTGTAAAGGACGGGAGGATCCCTGCAGTCGAAATTGTAAAAAGCCTAAGATGTCTTAATTCAACTCAATCAAGCAAGGAACAAAAAGTAAAGAAAAAGAAGGATGAAAACGTCACGAACTGTTTCATTGCTAGGATCATCACTTGAAGACAATTCAAGACAAAAACTATCACAAGTTGATGAAGTTCTCGTTAAAGAATTCGTGGCAGGTTCTGAATTTTTTGGCACCATATCTGTAGTCGATGTTGGTGATTTATCCGTCCCGCCAAATCTCCACACCCCATATCCGCCTCCTTTTTTCCAGGTGCTGTATGATTTGAGTGCCAGAACAGAGTTCACAACCCTTGTAGATTTTCCTCCCTGACATAGCCATGGATTTGCAATAGATCAATACAACCAGAAGAAAGATTTTAATCTAGTTCAACTTACCAAAGAGATGTCCAAAACTACCGAAGTTACCTGTTCTAGATCAGAGGCTTCAAAAGTTGGCAACCCCAGTTCTTCTATGGCCACCAGAAAATTTCTCACATTTTCTAAGTATTGGTAAGCAGATAAGGCTGCCCCATCAGGAATAATTACAGAATCACATGGGCCTTCAACAATCTAAACAAGAACAAGAATTGAATGATCATCAGTTCATATGTACTTAATGTTAGGAACCACGACTCTCCACAATGGTATGATATGATCCACTTTGAGCATAAGCTCTCATGGCTTTGATTTTGGTTTCCCCAAAAGACCTCATAACAATGGAGATGTATTCCTTACTTATAAACACATGATCATTCGCTTAATTAACCAACGTGGGGCTCTCTCCCAACCATCCTTAACAATCAACCCCTCGAACAAAGTACACCATAGAGCCTCCCTGAGGCCTATGGAGCCTCGAATAGCCTCCTCTTAATCGAGGCTTGACTCCTTCTCTGGAGCCCTCGAGTATACCCTTTGTTTGACACTTGAGGATTCTTGACATGGCTAACTTAAGTGCATGGCTTAATATTATGTTAGAAATCACGCTCTTCACAATAGTATGATATTGTCCACTTTGAGTATAAACTCTCATGGTTTTGTTTTTGGTTTTCCTAGAAGGCCTCGTACCAATGGAGATGTATTCCTTTACTTATAAACTCATGATCATTCCCTTAATTAGCAATGTGAAACTCCCTCCCAACAATCCTCAGCAGAGCGAGAAAATTTTCATAAGGTGGGAAAGTATTGATATTCCAACTTATCTATAGAAACCGAAACCTAAGAGGGCGGTATTCATAGGGAAACTTTGATAACTTAAGTTCTTTCATGTATTTTTCTTAATCTAAAGTAAACAACATGGAAATTCTCTCCTTCCTTCTTGTGTAAATGAAGTATACATACCTTTGGCACTGCTCCAGGTTGAACCTTATTGAGAACATTGCAAAGAATAATTCCGCTTCTTAATCCAAGCCTAAATTCCTCTTCAGAAGGCTCAGCTGGCAAGTCTTTACCACCAACGACTCCAACAGTTTTCCTTAGCCACCCAGCCGCTTCATACCTTCTCAAGGCTTCAAAACCATATGATGAACATTCAATTTACTTTTCACATCAACAAAATCAATCTGAGTCTCTCAAAATCAAACATGAACATTACCAAACGCTGACTCATTAATTCACAAAACACATTACCAACGCCAGAAATGGGAAGTGTTAGACGAACACGACTCTCCACAAATGGTATGATATTGTCCACTTTGAGCATAAGCTCTCATGGCTTTGCTTTGGGCTTCCCCAAAATACCCCTCATACCAATGGAGTTAGTATTTCTCACTTATAAACCCATGATCGTTCCCTAAATTAGCCGATGTGGGACTTCCATCATCCAACACCTCCCCTCGAACAAAGTGCACCTCCCTTTAATCGAGGCTCGACTCCTTTGGAGTCTTAGTCATTTTTTACTGCCTTTTGGAGTTCTTTGTTCGATATTTGAGAATTTACCAATCTATTGGCACGACTAAGTTTAGGGAATGGCTCTGATACCATGTTAGACGCATAAATGCAACACGACTCTCCACAATGGTATGATATTGTCCTAAAGCATTTTTGAGTGCATAAGCTCTCATGGCTTTGCTTTTCTGAGCTTGCATCCCAAAAGGCCTCATACCAATGAATTTTAGTATCACTTTCCTCACTAAAAATCAAACCAATCAAATGATCATATTTTTTCGTAAATTGAAAACCGATGTGGTACAAGTTGGACGTGATTAACATCATCCAACTTGAGGGGGAAGAAGAACATCGATCTTAAATTCTTCCATTTTGATTGAAGAACCAAAACATTTGTACTGGCTTGTAATTTTACAATATCAAAAAACTACTCCCAATTCTAAAACAAAAAAAAAAAAATCGTATCATTCAACAGTCATTACGCAAACAAAAGGAGAAAAAAAAAAAAAACAATCGATAATCGAAATTCAGAGGCCAGAAAACAAGATAACGAAGAACATACAGTCTTCTTCAGCCTTCTTCGAAGCCAACTCGATATCACGCAGATGAACTCCATGCTGCTGAAGAAGATCTTCAACCACAGAAGCGATCGAAAACGGTAAAACTTGCCCTGTCGCCATTACAAACCCTCAAGAACAACACAGAAAACAAAAATCTACTCCAAACAATCCCAATTTCTCAGAAAACAAATTGGGTGTTTGAATAGCAACGATGTAGAACAAGGATCGAAACAAGAGCTTAGGAGAAGGGGATTGTTGATTCAGGATGAAGGGCCATTGACAAGATTGAAGAAAAACAGCAAGAGGAGAGAATCTTTTGCTCGTTTTTTCCTCTCCGTTTCTCAAAAATCTTTATGGGTCTTTTCAGTTTTATGTGTTCGTCCAAATTTCGTTGGAGAAATGAACCGAATCGTAGTCCCGAGCCTCCCGCGAACAAGAATGGCCTAACGGTTTGTGTTCAACGGGTGAGAAATTTTATGACTCAAAATATTTGTTCCAGTTAGTTAAATCTTTTTAAATTTAAATTTTTTGTTTTTTTTTGTTATAAGAAATTACCATTTTACCCCTAAATATAAATTTTATTTTTAGTTTTCCTTTTTTTAAAATTTATGTTTGGTTTTCTCAAATTTTTAATATAATTTTTACTATTTTTTTATATTAATTAATTAAAATAAATAAATATTTTTATTGTTCAATTAAAAGTAATATTGATAACTTTTTATGACTCAAAATATTTGTCTTAGTTAATCTTTTTAAATTTAAATTTTTATTTTTTTGTTATATCAAAATTACCATTTTACCCCTAAAAATAATTTTATTTTTAGTTTTCCGTTTTCTAAAATTTATTTTTGGTTTCCTCTCAAATTTTTAATATAATTTTCACTATTTTTTTTATATTAATTAAAATAAAAATAAATAAATATTTTTATGGTTAAAGTTAAAAGTAATATTGATAAAAAATATTTGTCCAAGTTAGTTAATCTTTTTAAATTAAATTTTTTTTTTGTTATATCGAAATTACCATTTTACCCCTAAAAATAAATTTTATTTTTAGTTTTCTGCTTTTTTAAATTTATGTTAGTTTCCTCTCAAATTTTTAATATAATTTTTACTATTTATATTAATTAATTAAAATTAAAATAAATAATATAATTTTTATTTATAGAAACAAAATTAAATTTTTGATAAATCCGACCACTAAAATTTCCAGCTCGACTCAACTTGTGTATAGTTCACCTGGTTTAGTTCAGTTATTTTATATTTTTAGATTAGGTTGAATTGGGTCGTTAAGTTTTTTTTTTCTTTTAATTATTTTTAAAAAAAATAATATTTATTGACAATACATGTTACATTAATTACTAAAATACCATAAAACTCAAATATTAAAGATTTACGAGTCACGAACGCATTATTAACATCAGTTACAAACATAAGATATTCTTGATTTTTATAATAATTAAAAGTACGATAGAGTTGGGTTGGGTTATGTTAGGTTGTAACCGTTGGTCAAGTTGACCCGACAAAAAAATGTCAACCTGCAAACCGACATGAATTTTTTAAATTCAACCCGAACAGGACAAAATATAACATAACCTAGTTGAATTCTAATTAAATCATAAAAGTCAAATTTTAAATTTCAAAATTACAAACCATAATCACTCACGACTTGTGCACAAAAAGCATGATAATCTAATGGACCTCGATGGGTGACCTACACCCTTGGAATAAGAGTGAGTACGGAATGTGAACCTCATGAGCTTGAGAGGGCTAGAAATGAACCCGGGCTATGGAATTGACCCGCTCTAAGACCCTAAATAAGCATATAGCTTAAAAAATATTGAATAGAAGAAGTTTTGATAAGAGTCTGCACGTAGGTGCGTACTGAGTATTTTTTATACTCATCCCTACTATTCTTTGTTTACAGATGTAGATCAAGCCGCTCCCGTAGGTGCTTACTGGGTATTTTTTATACTCATCCATACTATTCTTTGTTTACAGATGGAGCGTAGATCAAGTCGTTCCCGTAGGTGCTTACTGGGTATTTTTTATACTCATCCCTACTATTCTTTGTTTACAGATGGAGTGTAGATCAAGCCGTTCCTATAGGTGCTTACGGGGTATTTTTTATACTCATCCCTACTATTCTTTGTTTACAGATGGAGCGTAGATCAAGTTGTTCCCCTCTTATATCATTTAGATCAAGTCGTTCCCCTCTTATATCATTTTAATATTACTCTTATGTCGCTATCTTGAAACTTGTGCTATATTGTAAATTATTTTGATGTGATTCCGTGAACTTGATTTTGTACTTTAAAATACTTTATGTTAGAATTTTTAGTCCGACTTCAGAAACATGGTTAAAGCAGTGCTATGACCATAGAGATAGAAAGGAATGTACCAACGTATATTGCGATGAGGTAGTTTCAAATGAAAATGACCAAAAAAAACTTGATATACGACAATATCTTATAGTCTGCTCTAGATATTAAAAGTTGTAGCGTCGTAATTAAAACATCGTATACTTAAACTGATTCGTGAATGACACAAGTTCCTTTAATCAAGTTTGAGAGCTGTTGGATGACAGTCCCACATCGGCTAATTTAATTTAGGGAATGATCATGGGTTTATAATCAAAGAATACTATCTCCATTGGTGTGAGGCCTTTTAGGGAAGCCCAAAGCAAAACCACGAGAGCTTATGCTCAAAGTGGACAATATCATACCATTGTGGAGAGTCGTGTTCATCTAACATGGTATCAGAGTCAAGTCGAGCCTCGATTAAGGGGAGATGTACTTTGTTCGAGGGGAGGTCTTGGGGTGTCATTGGCCATCACTACTCACTCGGCTATGTCATCAAGAACAGGCCCACGTGTCGTTGGGACATCTCGAACATCCATCCATTCAAGCTCTATCGAGGCATTGACCCTCTCGTGCCCATGTTATTTCATTTATGGATAACGTACCGGATAGCGGGTGTATATATCAATCTCCAACACGCAGGATGGGATGCAATATTGGCACACCCATGCCGCCTAGGATTGTCCTTGAAAAATCCATTTAAAAGGAAGTCGCCCGAGACAGTCGTCTCGACACGCTCGCTCTCATTGTGACACATACATGTGTTACAGGGTAGCTCACTTAGGTCACAAGGCCAAGGATGGTGGAGAGATGACACCATGTCTACCCAATAGTACATTTTGAGTCAAATAGATGTGAATTTGGCGAACAATCATATGGTGTTATGGAACGTCCGTCCAATGTCCGATTGACACCAAATTTGGCGAGCATTCATATTCCATATAGATGGACTTAACTCCAGAACCACAAGCCCAAATTTCTTCTGAAACCTCGACTTTCGAAGTTAAGGCCCATGGCCCTACTCAACCCTTCAACAAACCTATCTTTGCCACAATGTCTATTCAATGTCTCTATCTTGCTCATGCCTTAACTTGTCTTCAATGCCCACTCTATGTGGTGTGTTAAATGATGCACCAACTTTCAATGCCCACTCTATGTGGTGTGTTAAATGATGCACCAACTTTCATGGTCGCATCATGGCACTCGTTCTAAGCCCTCGCATGGCCAGATAAGCACCACTTGAGGGTCGCCACTTCTCTTGTGGCAACATGAAAGTCACAACCTTCTCTCTTCACAGTTACATTGTGACACCTAGCCTCACCTAACCTCAAGCCAAACAGATACTTCAACTTCGAAAATCGGAAAAGTCTAAAACTGTGGACCGAGACTACACTAAGGAACAAGGAAGCTTGACTGAGCAAAGAAGTCAAGGAACTAAGTACTCTGTTTTCAATTGAATGCGTTGTACTGTGGGACGTCGAGGAAGAGCATCTGGGAATTTCTCTTTTACGACTGCCCGAAGCCGAAGTTGGTCTCGTGGCTAGGTCTTTAACCGGTTAGCAGCTTTACAAGAAAAGAGAATAAACTCAAGGAGAAGAAACACTCATTATCCTTTACAGTTCAAGCAAGAAGAGATATTAAATTCATTAGCTACTTTTCAAGACTCAACTCCTTATTCATGAGACTGAACTCCTTGTGACTCGCCCACCTCGTAAGTAAAATCCAGGCCAGGAGTTGAGTTCAGTTCGTAAACTCTCATTAATCTTGAGTCTTTGTTTACAGTTCAGGGAGAGTAAAAGAGTGAAAGAAGTCCACTGCAGGATAAGGAGCAAAGAGTAAAGAATGACAGTTTCCAGGGAATGACTTCCTAGAGTTACTATGGAATTGGAATTTAGGCTAAGCACTACGAAAGAGATTGAGCTTGCAAAGCATTGACTGAACTTCCTCTTTACAGGGGCAGGAGAAAGAAGCCGGCCAAGGGGAAGGGGCAGATTCAGAAGTTGATTGAACTGTAAACAAGGTAAACTCCTGAATGAGTTATGCACGAGCCGAATCAAAGAAAAGAGAAGATACATTGTGACACCTAGCCTCACCTAACCTCTAAGCCAAACAGATAGAAGCCACAGCATTGGAACAGTAGCAGTCAGAAAGAGAAGTAAAAGTGTAAGTTCAGGAGTGAATTCGCCATCAAACAGTGAGCAAATTCATCACCACAGCAATGCAATAAGCTCTAATAATAGGGATTCATTAGCAAAAGCAAGCTTATCTTTTGCATCCCATTAGTTCATAGGTTAAACCATTGCTACCTTCTCCATGAAATTGATTACATTAATTATTGAAATGAAGCTAATCAAGAAGTTTACTTATTGCAAATTTAAGCTTCTAGAACCTTTTTTTTTTTTTTTTTTTTTTTTTTTTTTTTTTTTTTTTTTTTCTCCCCCTCTTCCACCTAAGCATGACCATAAATTTAAGACACAAAATGGAAGTGTTGTCTTGTCGGGCCTAAGAATTGGGGTAATACAAACAACATAAATTACACTAAACCTTATTTTGAGACTCTCATTCGAAGCATACTAGAGTATGTTGAGAGCTACAAAGCAAAGAAAGGAGGGCCTTCCTGAGTTTTACTACATCCACTATTGCACCAGCCAACTCTTCATAAACTATCATCAAGGATGGTGGACATTACCAGCCCTTGCACAAATGCACAGCGTTTTCTTTTCTCTTCCTCGTCCTGCACGGACAGGGGCGATGACGGGATGCTCCTGTCACGTACAACCATGATTTTAGATCCATTAATGGAGAAGTATTCAAATGATGGCCATGATTTTGGTACATGTACTTAATGTTCTGTTTCCATGTCTACTAAAGCTAGTCCCACACCAACTGGACTCGAAATGACAAGATTACCAAAGAGAATATTTATTCACGATGCCACGGATTTAAAGAAAAAAATGAATGTCAGCCTACACTAAACAGTAATAAGAACTCGTTCCTCGAATTCCGACAAAAGAGATACTATCTTGGGCATGACCATGTGCACTAAAGAACTTGCGAGATAAATTGTGATGTAATAGTAGGAATATGTCAGTAACATACCGTTCTAATGATTTGTCTTGTGAATTACACTTCATGGAGTTTGATTCAACCGACAAGTGAGGTTGAACACTGCCATAGTCATCAGCCATCGGTAGAATAAACGATGACAGCAATGGATCGGGCGCTGCATTCGAGGTAAATAAACATGAAGAACTCCCAAAGAGAGACTGCAAATTTCCTTCTTGAAGCTCTTTCCTCAACAAAGAGAGTGTCGAGTGTGAGCCACCTTTACGAGATTTTCTCTTACGCTGCATGTAACCATTAGTTAAGGAATCTAAGCATGGGGTTAATCTTGCAGTCTGCTCGAGTTTCATATAGATCTCAAACAAACATAGAAAAAAAATCCCTCACAGAGAAATAACCTAAAGAATGTCATCCAATAAGCAAAATTAAACAAAAAGCAGTGGTAAATATCAGAAATAAACAAGTCCAGAAACCCCCCCGAGAAAAGTCATCGAGTAATCTTCGGTGAATCTAAGACGTGATCGGAGTACAACTGAAATCGTTGAACACACAAAGCTAGGTGCACACACCAACCTGATCTTTAAAGAACAAAACTACATGAAGAGCATGAATGTGAAGCAATCTCAATGAGGGAAAAATCATAGAATGTTAAAAAAAGAAAAGATGGAAATTAATTTTAACATGATAAATAGAAGGATATCTTGAAAATATTTCCATGCTGCAGGGATATATGCGCAACCATGTCAACTCCCACTCTCATGTCACAGACTGGACACACCTGCAGGATAATAATATTTCAATCTTAAATTATCGAAGCTATCGTTTATGAGACATATGATGAATAGCATTATACACTGCACCATGAACACTAAGGAATTCACTGTTGGCTAAAATGAAGACATACTGAACAAGGAGATGAGTGACAACAGCACTGATATCAAAATTATATCTCCATGATGAACATATTTGATAAATAACTCTCAATAGACTTCGTCTCATCCTCTCAATCCCCTAGAAAATTTCCAGACCAGCTTTCCGACGAATAACCTAGGGTGCATTCCCCTGTAATACGCTTGCTTTATTCCTAAAGAGAGGACCATGAACAATTGTACGAGATATGGTTCTACAAAACACCCTTTTATTCCAAATATCTTAAAGAGCCACCAGCAAGGGGAGTAAATGGACAATACAAGAATAGGTGATCTATATCCTCCGTACGAATTCGACAGCGGCGAGCAAAAGGGTTTTTCTTATGAATTCTATCAGAGCTGTCCTGATTACTGGTTTACAAGTACAGTTTCTTGATTTTTTTAAGTCCCAACTAGTTGGTGGCAGGGGAAATAAGGGAAAAGAAGGGGAGGGCCCTAAACATTGGAGATGGACAAGCTGTCTTCATATACTACAGAATATTGGACTACATGAAGGGAAAAGAAAGGGATGTCTTCACAGTTGAAAGAACGAAAAAAGAAAAAAAAAAACGTTACGTATGTATTTAAGTCGGACAATGATATCAAAAGCTCGATCAAAATTAACTACATCCAGAAGGGAAATATGCAACAAAACGGTTTTGCAAGGATCCATACCCCATTCCTTGCCTCAATAGGATGCTCTTCATCAATGTGACAGCACAATCCGACTATATCAAAAAATTCCGAGCAAAATGGGCATGGGAACTCCTCCCTTATATCATCATCCCCTTCAAGTTCTTCAAACCCCATGAACATACCTGAAGAATGTTGAGCTACTATAGAATGAGTCCAACACAGAGGGTGAAGGCAAAAGGATCATAAAAGCACCAACACATACAAATGATAATCTAAAACAAGTTGAAGCAGCAAATGTTATAATGATTTACAGCAGAAAGTCAGATGCACTGTGTCTTAATAACAAAATCTTAAGTTCAACACATCGTAATCTTACTGATGCCCATTTTCAGAAGCCAGCCAAAGAATCTAGATAACCAACGTACTTCTTTTCTTACAAAATTCAGTGACCATATTTTTCAAGATACACAAAGCAGACTCTACGAAGTATTTCTTGTACTAATGCATCTTAAACATCTACTCAATTTCTCGAGAAAAATAACACATCAAAACGTCCAACCGTAATTATATAGTTAAAAATAAAGCCTCGGAGTAAGGAAAATGGAGATGGCATGAAAAGATCCAAATGTTATCCATATCTCTGTTAGACGAACACGACCCTCCACAATTTTATGATATTGTCCACTTTGAGCATAAGCTCTCATGGCTTTGCTTTGGGCTTCCCAAAAGGCCTCATACCAATGGAGAGAGTATTCTTTGTTTATAAACCCGTGATCATTCCCTAAATTAGCCGACGTGGGGCTTTCATCATCTAACACCTCCCCTCGAACAAAGTGCGCCTCCCCCTAATCGATGCTCGACTCCTTTGGAGTCTTAGTCATTTTTTACTGCCTTCGAGGAGGTTTGACTCCTTTTTCTTTTAGAGTCCTTTGTTCGATGTTTGAGGATTTACCATTCTATTGGCATGACTAAGTTTAGGGCATGGCTCTAATACCATGTTAGACGAACATGACTCTCCACAATGGTATGATATTGTCCACTTTGAGCATAAGCTCTCATGGCTTTGCTTTCGGCTTCCCCAAAAGGCCTCATACCAGTGGAGAGAGTATTCTTTGTTTATAAACCCATGATCGGCCTCATACCAATAGAGAGTGTATTCTTTGTTTATAAACCCATGATCATTCCCTAAATTAGCCGATGTGGAACTTTCATCATCCAACAATCTCAACACCGTAAGGGATCACGACCCCTCAACAATGGTATCATATTGTCCACTTTGAGCATAAGCTCTCATGGCTTTGCTTTTGGTTACCCAAAATGCCTCCTTCCAATGGAGATATATTCCTTACTTATTAACCCCTTAATCAGGGGACGTGGAATCCCAGAAATCAAGGCAGGATCGAAATTCAAGTCTTTGATCTCACTTGACACTTACACCATACTTAGCAAAAAAAAAAAAAAAAAAAAAAGAAATCAACACAAGCTCAATTTGGATAACTTTAATTGTTTTGATCATCATCATCATCTGTTTTTCCCTTTTATCCGCAAATGGCAAGGTTTTCAGAGATAAAAGGTAGATTTGAGGTAACAAATAACATAAGTGTACGGGAAAAGTTCAGTCGTGATCATCAGAAAAGCAATTGGAAAAACGGGGAGTTCCAAATCACTGGAAAGTCAGTAAACGATGAAACAAAGAAAGAAGAATAAGATGCACCTAAACCAGATCGTGATAGAAGAGCAGATTGGTAGCGCTTGGAAGCAGAAGAAAGACGAGCAGTCCACGATTCAGCATCCATAGCTCTTCCCTCGCCGGAAATTAGAGTTTCCGACTAGCAGCTTCAATCTGCAGGAGCTTTAAATGATCCGAAATACAAGAACAGCAAATTGCAAGCAAAATGAAAACCCTAGAAAGTGAATTTGCAGAGGGAAATGGAAAGAGAATTCGAGCAGTGAGAGAAGAGTGAGAAATGAGATGAACTGCGAACTGAAAATCGATTTTGGTTCTCTCGAACGTGAAATTCACAAACCAAAATCAACCAAAGAGAACAAATATTTGTTGCTAACTCAACATTTATACATATTTCTTCTTTTATTTCTATTTTCTTTTTCTAATTTTCCATTTCTGTTCCCAAAATATATATATTACCAAAATTATATATTAGATGAACACGATCCTCCACAATTACATAATATTATCCACTTTGAACATAAACTCTCATGATTTTGCTTTGATTTCTCTAAGAGAATACATATCAATGAAGAGAGTATTCATTGATTATAAATTCATGATCATTCTTTAAATTAATCGATGTGGGACTTTTATCCTTCTAACATTCGATATATATATTTTTATTGGTTAGAGTTAAGAAGTGAGGTTATTTAAAATTTTATTTTTAATAAATGGAAAATGTTATTTAATAAAATATTTATTTATTAAATATTTAAGTAAATTTTTTAATTTAAATATATATTTTTAAAAATTACGTAACAAATAATTAGAAATTATTTTAATGAGTTGGTGAACAATAAATAATCTTAAAAAATCAATCCATTAATTAATTAGTTAATTAATTATATAATTTATCGTTGAAAATTTGTATTTAAAATTTTATTTTTAATAAATGGAAAATGTTATTTAATAAAATATCTATTTATTTATTTTTTAAATATTTAAGTAAATTTTTTAATTTAAATATATATTTTAAAAAATTACGTAACAAATAATTAAAAATTATTTCAATGAGTTGGTGAAGAATAAATCATCTTAAAAAATTAATCAATTAATTAATTAAATATATATATATATATATTATTGTTGAAATTTTGTATTTTTTTTATTTTTTTTATTTTGTTTCCCAATGTTAATTTTTTCTCAATTTTTTTTTTAATTCGTAAAGTTTTAATGTTTGTTTCTAATTTTTTTAATTTGCTTTATAGATTGATTTGTATTTGTCTGTGAACTTTTAATATATTTTATGTAAAATTATATTCGAATAATTATAAATGGTAGATAAATAAAACTACAAAATTGATAACCTAATTAAGACCGAACGAAGGTTGGGTTGGGTTGGGTTGTGAAAAGTTTCGGGTTGAGTTGGGTTACCTATCCAATCAACCCGAACTTTTACATTGGGTCAAAAAAAATCTTTTTAACTCAAACCATGTACAGATCATTAAAAATAAATAAAAAAATTAATTAAAAAATATATAGAGAGAGAGAGAGCTCGAAACGAACGACATGAGTTGGAAAATATTCCGGAAAATCTCTCATTTTTTGTCGATATTGTGAGAGATAACGACGTGTCGTCCTTATATAGTAAAGGAATTTGTTCATTTAGAATATCTTTATTATGCTTTTTTCGGGTTTTTTTTTTTTTTTTTTTTTTTTTTTTTAAATAACCATTAACATTCCAAACTAACTATTGTTTCAATTACAACTATTGTAACATTTTTAAGTACAAGAATTAATTAATACAATATTCAAGAAAAATATTGGAACTCAAACGTCCCGATTTTATGGCTTCGATGAAACTTAGGTTGATAAGGATCACGACGTTTCAAATGTTTCAACTAGACCTGTTACACGATCCAAGGCTAAAAAGATTCAATAAGCATTCATTCTTCGTCTACAAAGTTGGATAGACTTGGTTCAATCATTATTTCATGTGTTACAAGCTGATTCGATTGAGGAAGGACCAATTGGAGCTTCGTAAGTGAATATGTGCACGGTTTAAGTAGTATATGATGGTGCTATAACTAGCCCTTAATAGATAATTTATTAGAAAATTTTATTTATTATTTTAATCCCGTAATTTCTTAGAGTGGAAAAATGGTGAGAATTTACTACCATCTAGATTTAAAGACGGCGTGACCCGTAACTTATTAGGGCAAAATAATAGGTAAAAGTTAGATTTTGACTTAGCAATTCGAGCATCATTTTTGTCAATTCTAAGTTTCATGTCATTCTCGTGGTAGATTGTATGTGAGTCATTCAATCAAGCCTTGATCAAGTTCGATTGTAGAGTAACTCAATTTAGAATAAGGTTTTAAATCTCGTTAGTTTTATCTCTTGGTTGATCTGAATTTTGTATAAGTAGATGTTAATTTCTTTGATAGGTTCTTGCTTCAACAAAAGGTTGAATCGTTGGACTGAGGATTAGAGTTGCCTTATCATAGGCGAGATCTGTTTTTGCCAATCAAACATCACTTGTGCGGACTCCAAGATTGTTCGACCACGTACGCAGCCTACAGTACATGTTTAATCCTCTACGACACAACCGACTTGACATTATCTTTACTCAAGACCGAGGTCTCTAGCATGCAACATGACATCCAACATCATCTCGGTTCCCAATTAACATGCCTCTTATATCTTGACATCATCCTAAGTCATGGGGTGTCATCGACCATCAGAGCTCTAACTAATTATGTCATTCAGAACAGGCTCGTGTCATTTATAACATAAGAACATCCCAAACATCTCTCAATTTAGGTTTTATCGAGACATTGACTATCCCATGCCCATGTCATGTGCATCATACATCATTGAAATCACAAAAAAATATACAAACATAACATAAACGTCTCATGGTATAACAAAGTATGGTATGTGGAGAGGCTTTAGAGCACGCATCATTCAAACTTCATACGATTCATCCAACCAAACAAAGACAAGCTGGGCTGAGACGTCTAGTAGGCTAGCTGACAGAAACAGAGACGGGCTACGAGAACTGGTTCAAAGACATGCAGGTTAGGCTGCAGATCACTAGTGAGAAGACTTACAATGACGACTTTAAGGTGACGACCTTTCTTTTCAGTGAAATTATATCTGCATAATTTAAAGGAAAAATACTTTCGAGATCGGTTATTTCAAAGTATTTTCCGATTAAAAAAAAAAAGAAAAAAGAATAAAATATATTTTTGAAGAGTAATAACGAATAAATGAGAATTATAAGAATAAAATCTCACGTACCAAAATTTTCATTTTATGATTGAAAAATCTTTGAAACAATCTTTGAATTTATTCTCCCTACACTTTTTCTCAACATTATGCTTAATTACTAAAATTCATTATTTTAATGCTTAATATTTCAAACACAAAAAATAAAATAAAATTTTAATTTTTAGAATAAAAGAATTAATTGTCAGCGTCCTTTGTTGGCACACCGCCTTGTGTCTACCCTTTCGGGGAAGAGTGAGAAGGTCCTTGCCGACACTCGTTCCTTCCTCCAATCGATGTGGGACCCCCTCCAAATCCACCCCCTTTTGAGTATAGCGTCGTTACTGGCACATTGCCTCGTGTCTACCCCCCTTCGGGGAACAGCGAGAAAGCTGACACATCGTTCGATGTCTAGCTCTAATACCATTTTGTAACGGTCCAAGCAGCGTCGTTACTGGCACACCGCCTCGTGTCTAACCCCCCCCCCCCCCCCCCTTTGAGGAACAACGAGAAGGTTGAGACATCGTCTAGTGTCTAGCTCTGATACCATTTTGTAACGGCCCAAGCAACGTCCTTATTGGCACACCGCCTCGTGTCTACCCCCTTCGGGGAACAGCGAGAAGGTTGACACATCGTCCAGTGTCTAGCTTTGATACCATTTTGTAACAGCTCAAGCAGTGTCTTTACTGGCACACCGCCTCGTGTCTACCCCCTTCAGGGAACAGCAAGAAGGCTGACACATCTTCTGGTGTCTAGCTCTGATACCATTTTGTAATGGCCCAAGCAGCGTTTTTACTGGCACACTGTCTTGTGTGTACCCCCTTCGGGGAATAGCAAGAAGGCTGACACATCATCAAGTGTCTAGCTCTCATACCATTTGGTAACGGCCCAAATAGCGCTCTTACTGGCACACCACCTTGTGTCAACCCCCTTCGGGGAACAGTAAGAAGGCTGACACATCATCAAGTGTCTAACTCTAATACCATTTTGTAACGGTCCAAACAGCGCGCTTACTGACACACCACCTTGTGTCAACCCCCTTCGGGGAACAGCAAGAAGGTTGACACATCGTTCGGTTTCTAGCTCTAATACCATTTTGTAACGGCCCAAGCAGCGTCCTTACTGGCACACCGCCTCGTGTCTACCCCCTTCGGGGAACAGCGAGAAGGCTAACACATCGTCTAGTGTCTAGCTCTGATACCATTTTGTAACGGCCCAAACAGCATCTTTACTGGCACACCGCCTCGTGTCTACCCCCTTCAGGGAACAACGAGAAAGCTGACACATCGTCTAGTGTCTAGCTTTGATACCATTTTGTAACAGCCCAAGCAGTGTCCTTACTGGCACACTGCCTCATGTCTACCCCCTTCGGGGAACAGCAAGAAGGCTGACACATCGTCTAGTGTCTAGCTCTGATACCATTTTGTAACTGCCCAAAGAGCGCCCTTACTGGCACACCGCCTCATGTCTACCCCCTTCGGGGAACAGTAAGAAGGTTGACACATCGTCCAATGTCTAGCTGTGATACCATTTTGTAACGGCCCAAACAGCGCTCTTACTGGCACATCGCCTTGTGTCAACCCCCTTTGGGGAACAACAATAAGGCTGATGTACACATCGTCTGGTTTCTAGCTCTGATACCATTTTGTAACGACCCAAGCAGCATCTTTACTGGCACACCGTCTCGTGTCTATCCCCTTCGGGAAACAGCAAGAAGGCTGACACATCATCCGGTGTCTAGCTCATGATACCATTTTGTAACGGTCCAAGCAATGTCCTTATTGGCAAACCACCTCGTGTCAACTCCCTTTGGGAAACAGCGAGAAGGCTGACACATTGTCCGATGTCTAGCTCTGACACCATTTGTAACGGCCCAAGCCCACTGCTAGCAGATATTGTCTTCTTTGAACTTTCCCTTTCGAGCTTCCCCTTAAAGCTTTAAAACGTGTCTACTAGGGAAAGGTTTCCACACCCGTTTTATTCTCCTCCCAACCAATGTGGGACATGACATAGACAAAACATCGGGCACAAATTATTGTAACAAACTAAATTTGACTCTTAAATGTCTCAATTCTTGATTTTAAATTGTATTGAAA